>CAUYQG010091479.1:0-11320 GCA_963574415.1 Tarsius wallacei | reverse complement strand
AGCTGGGCTCGGTGGCTCAGCCTGTAATCCCAGCACTTTGGGAGGCTGAGGTGAGTGGATTGCCTGAGCCTGCAGGTTCCAGAGCCTCCTGGGAAACTTGGCGAGACCTCATCTCTACAATAAATCAAAAATTAGCCGGGCGTGGTAGCGTGTGCCTGTAGTTCCAGCAACTTGAAAGGCTGAGGCGAAAGGATCGCTGGAGCCCAGCAGGTCGAGGCTGCAGTGGCCGGGAGCAGCCACTGCACTCCAGTCTGGGTGACAGAGTGAGACTCCAACTCAAAAAATAAATAAATAAAATAAATAAATAAAATGTGGTACATATACTTGATGAAGTATACAAAGCCATAAAGAATAACAAAATCGTGGACTTTGCAGCAAATTGGATGGAGAGCATCATACTAAGTGATTTATCACAGAAACAACTGAATACCGCATGTTTTCACTCATAAGTGGGTCCTGAACATTAGTCACATTAACACAAGGGAGGGATCAGCCATCACTGGACATTGCTAAGGGAGGGACTGAAAAAGGAGGGTAGAAGACATGTGACAACACAAAGGATACCTGGTCCACTACTAGGAGGAGAGAGGGTCAACTAGAAGCCCAAACTTCACCTTCATGTAGACTACTAATACAGTTAATTCTCACCTGTATGCTACATCTCTATAACAAATAAAAAATAGAAAAGTTTAAGTACAAAGGTAACCACTATAGCACACACACACACACACACACACACACACAGAAGAAAAGTATATTGTAAAATAAAAATAATGATAATATTTTGTGACAAGTTGAGATCAAATATACCATCTTGCCAATAAATCTGAATTAGCTTAATTCATCTAAATAAAAAGAAAAAATTTCAAATCAGATCTCAAAACAAGATTCTAATATGCACTATACACAAGAGACAAACCTGAACCAAAGTGACATAAAAGGGCTAAAAATAAAGATGTGGACAAATGCATCTAGGAAAATGAATTGTAAAGATAATCATAGTGCCCATTTTACTATCAAAGTACAAATGAATCCCCAAAGCATTAAGCATGAAAAAGAAGAATATTCATTAAAGTTAAAAAGCCAGTATTTGAAATGAAGATAAACATAATAATATATGTGCTGTAGAAAGCAGCCAGGTGTCCAGGTGATCAAATAGGACAACAAACAATCAAACTAAGCACCAAGAAAAGTTCTGGTGGATCAATGCAGATAGTGGAGAGGTGGGGTGTAGAGTTATGAGCGTGCAGCAGTGCACTGAATACTATGTAGGACAGTGGCTTTTCTCCATGAAATCTGCCAGGTAAAGCCTTTATTACTGTCTATGGTTAGGCCTGATACATCCCATATAGGATGCTGGTGTGGAGCCAGACTCACATGTAAAAATCATATTTTTGAAGCGAAACTCTTCAGGAAGTATAAGAAGACATAGATATAAATGTTATGCCATATGAGACTTTAAAACATCTTTATGGAACAAAATTCCAAAAACCCAGTAGAAAAAAATTGACAGTAAGTCAGGCACGGTGGCTCACACCTATAATCCTGTACTTTGGGAGGCCAAGGTGAGGGGATTACTTGAGCCCAGGGGTTCAAACCAGCCTAGACAACATAATGAGACCTCGTCTCCAAACAACAAAAACAACAATAGCAAAAACATAGCTGAGAATGTTGACACACATCTGTAGTCTCAGCTACTTGTGAGGTTGAGGTGGAAGGTCACCTGAGTCCTGAAGGTCAAGGCTTCGGTGAGCTCTGATTATGCCACTGCCCAGCAAACTGGGTGACAGAGTGAGACATTGATTCAAAAAGAATAAAAATGACAATGATATAAATAAACATATACATATATGAGAAATAAATGTTTCATCTATAAGAGAATGTTCAAACTCCCTTATGATTAGAGAAATGTAAATTAGAACAACATTTAGATACCATTTCTTACTTATCTGACTGACATAAATTAAAAGGTAAGAACACACATTTTGTTGGCAAAGCTGTGAGGAAACAGTATTGCTTCTAGAGCAGCAATCCCCAACCTTTATGGCATCAGCTACTAATTTGGTGGAAGACAATTTTTCCACGGACCAGGGAGGGGAACTATTTCAGGATAATTCAAACACATTACCTTTATTGTGCACTTTATTTCTGTTACTATTACATTGTAATATATAATGAAATGATTACACTGCTCACCATAATGTAGAATCAGTGGGAGCTATGAGCAACTAAATGGTTCTATCTGGGAGTGATGGGAGACAGTGACACCAGAAGTGTGTTGCTTATGTCCAGTATGTTCTGTAATTTCATTGTGGTTGTTGTCACTGCAGAAAATTCTGCTTCGCAAAGATATAATGCTGGAAATGGAAGCAGGCCTTTCCGTGCTTTTGTAGCAATCTCAGGATATTCTGCCTTGACTTTAATCCAGATTGTGTGGAGATTTGAACTTTTATCAAACATACTTTTAAGGCCAACACATTTGTAATCTCAAGCAGTTGATCCTCTTCTAGCACAGACAAACTCGATTCACCTAGTTTATTCACAAATGGTCTACAGATCTATTCCTTCCCAGTTGGGAGGTCTTTGTGACTGGGTACTAATGCTCAGACTGTTGAAAGTTGAAGTAAGTAATCATGCACCAGTTGGGAGAAAGAATGCCCTGCTCAGTCTCTATCAAAATCTCTGCTAACATTTGAAACATCAACAATTCCAGTGTTTGCTTGTCACTTCCATAATTCCAGTTTTGGCTTTAAATGTAGCCTTTTTATTTACTGATACGAACTCAGTTGTCGCTCTCCCATGAAGTGACAGATTGAGTTTGTTGAGCAGTTTGAATATGTCATACAAATAAGCAAGTTTTGCTATCCATTCTGTGTCCCTGAAATGTGCTGCCAGTGGAGATTATTTTTCTAAAAGAAATCTCTGAGATGGTTCCAAGAACTCAAAAATCCTGGTCAGTGATCCACCTTTAGAAAGTCATCTCACTTCTGTGTATAAGAGATGTTTTTACTCTGTGTGCATCTCCTCACAGAGCTACACGATGAATTAAGGACATGTACATTAATGTGGTTGATAATTTAATTATAACCTGCAAAATGTTGTTAAATTCAAGTGACATTTTTCAGCCAGTCAACATTTCTCTGTGGATGTCACAGTGCATAGACACATTCAGAAGCAACTTCTTTGACCCAAGTAGTGAAACCAAAAAGGCGTCTGGTAATGGCAACCACGTTGTGCATATACTGACAGAAAACAATCAATTCAATTACCATTACAATTTTTCTGATATGTAAATATTCAAATATTTGAACAGTTCCGCAGCTGTGGTATTGATTGGCAACAAAAGTGCACATAACATAATCACATGCACATCCTCCTGAAAAAGATATTGCACAAAAACAAGGACTGTTGCCTTGTTGTCAACATGGACTTGTCAACCTGGATTATGTATCATGACTCGTTAATACTCTCTAACAATTGTCCCTCAATACTTTCTGCTATTCCATCCATTCATCGATTATTAGTTATGGTTCTAGCTGAAAGAGGAACACGTGCCACCTTTTGAACTACAGCCTCTCCTAAAAGTTCACCACAAAGGTCTGCAGCAACAGGCAGGATCAACTCTTTATCAATAGTAAAGGGATTCTTAGCTTTAGCAATACAGATAGTGACTAAGATTCAGTGCAGACACATTTGATGAAGTGATGGCCTTCAATAATTGCTTCTGTTCTCTGTGTTCCCTTTTTTATTCTTTTGAAAGACTCCAAAGAATTGTCTTTTAATACAGGATGCTTGGTTTCCAGTTGCTAAGCAGTTTTGAAGGTTTCACGGCTTTGTTGGAAAGTCAGTCACCACATATTATACAAAGTAGGCTTGAAGAATATGACTCACTTGTTGTAACAAACCTGTAATTTAAGTAGGACTCTTGGGATATTCTTTTAAATGCAACTTTCTTTTTGTTGGCAATCTTAGCGTGGTCTGCTGTCTCATCATTGGGTGTTTTCCCCTTTTCAAAGAAGCTTTCCAGTGATGTTTGATTTTTACCTATTTTGGCTAGGGTTAGCTTGTGAGTTTACCCAAACTGTGACTGAGCCAAGTGCATGTTGTGAAAAAGAGGTGCAAACAGAAGTGGTAAATAAAATAATGGATGGGCCATGCACAGACTAAAATAAGTGTCAGAATCTGACTTAAAGCTTGCCACCAGATGTATCTGTATAATTGAAGTACATCTACTCACTTGCCACTCACTGATAGGGTTTTGATATGAGTCTGCAAGCAATTCATTTATTGTGATCTCTGTGTAGTCAAAGTAGTCAAACCTCACTGCTAATGTCAAACTGCATTTGCAGCTGCTCCAAAGCACTAGCATCACCACCTCAGCTCCACCTCAGGGTCATGAGACATTAGATAAGGAGTGCACACTCTAGATCCTGTGCATGTGCAGTTCACAGTAGAGTTTGTACTCCTTTAAGAATCTAATGCCCCCGCTGATCTGATAGCAGGCAGAGCTCAGGCAGTAATACAAGCAATGGGGAGAAGCTGTAAATACAGATGAAGCTTCACTTGCTCACTTGCCACTCACCTCCTTCCATGCAGCCCAGTTCCTAACAGGTTGTGGCCCAGGGGTTGGAAACCCTGTTCTAGAGTGTTGGTTGAAATGTAAACTGGTACAATCTTTCAATCTTTCAATAAAGGAATTGCCTTAACCTAAGAAATACAAATGCAGATAACCCCACTGCTAAGAAATTGTCTTAAAAACATTCCTGCACCCATGTATACCAAACAGGTTATTCGTTACAACATTGTTTGTCATTGAAAACTACTGAACACAATCTAAATGCACATACGTAGAAGAATAGTTGACTAAACTATGGTATGTCTACTTAATATTGCACTGTCTGTTAACAAAAAATAAGAAAATACCTGATTTGTAGTCTTTTCAGAATAAAGAAAAATGCAAAAAAGTATATATTGTATTCATCCTTTGTGTAAGAAAGAAGAGGACATACGGACCCAAACAAACAACATCAAATATACATCTGTATTGAAAAATGCAGGAAGGTTAATCTAGAAATAAAACAGCTTGGTTACATTTGTACAAATGAAATGTATTTATATAAAAGAACTGCAGAAACATTAAGTCAGAAGCAAAAGAGCTTGGTTACTTCCAAGACTTAGATGGAAAATAAAATCAGAAATTGAGAAATAGGGATAAAGGGGGGTTGACACTACTCTTAGTATACCTTGTATAGCTTTGACTCTTAGAACCATATTACTGTTAATATACACCCTAGTAAATAAATAATTAAAGCCAATCAGGATTTGGTGGGAACCTAAAATGAAATGTAAACAGAAAAAAACAATAGCAAAAACTAAATATCACCACACAAAAGAAGAAGATAAGGAACACTTAGGGTTAAAAAGTTTAGACATGTCTTTGACCTAGAAGGATTTATAGGTTCATAAAATCAGGTTTATCAGGCACCTACTTCAACAAAAGCGGTGATTACCTCTTTGTTATTTGAAAAGCATTGAACCATGTTTGTTACAGAATGTAGTCTCAACAAATGGACGAACGAATTAAAAAAAGAATAATGAATTTGAAAATGTCAAGGTAAAATCTTCAGTTTTGCATTGGTTCTCAACTAGGTGTAATTTTGTCCCCTAAGGGATAGTTGACATTGTCTAGAGCAAAGGTTTCCATTGTCAAAACTGAAGAGAAGGTAGTTGCTACTGAGATCTAGTGGACAGCTCCTGGCATCTAGCAGGCAGAGGCTGGGGCTACTGTTAAACTTTCCGCAATGCACAGCGTAGTCCCCGTCAACAAAGAACTATCCATCCCCAAATATCAAAACCGCCATGGTTGAGAAACTGATTTAAATCAAGTACAGTTGTGATAATAATAGGCTAATGAGAATATTTATCTTTCTAATATTTATTTGAAAAGTGAATATTCAAGATTGTCCATATTATCATAAAAATAATTTATATAAAATCTAAGAGAGCAATGATAATTACACTGATCTTGAATACTGTGGAAAAGCAATTCTTTTTCTGTTGTTTTACTATTGTGAAGAAAATCATAGATATTAAATTAGGTTTGCCCAACATCTGATCAGAGAACTATATGTTCTCTTTTTGAAAGTGAAAATATCTTTTAAAAACTCATCAAACACTCTAATTACTCTATTCTTTGTTCTGCACAAAAACTAACCACAGATTCCTGCAGAAGACAAGGATGCAGATGTTACTTTTGCATTCAGTCAGATGATTTCATTAAAATCAAATTGTAAACTCAAATATATGTTTCAATCTCTTCTCTTCCCTATGGCTGCAGCATTTTAAGTCCTAGATTATCATCATTGTATGAAATATAGGCTGAGAAATGAGCTTAGACTATCACATTAAAATCAATGCACAAAATATACAATTTTTATGAAGAGTAGTCTTGTTTCTTAAAATATATTTTCACATATTATACGATTAAGTATATTTCTCAAGTGGAATTTTTGAAAGTTCTGTTGACATTTTGAATTCAGTAAGTTCAGCATGCCAATCAATACATTTAACATATTTTCTAATGGTAAGAAGACTCAATTCATTTCGCAACAGAATATTCACCCCTCACCTATCACTTTATCATGTAAGCCATATGTATTGAGTTTATCACTGAATATGTCACATTTTTTATGTATTCTTTATGATAACAGGCAATCTAATATATATTGCCTTCTTTCTAAGTAATACAAAAGCAGTTTATTTTTACACTTTGTTTTTAACACATGAAATAACGTGTGAGTTTTCTAGGATTCTCAAGTAGCTTAGTCACAAGCAAATAGTTTGAGAAATGTTCAACTAGGCAGCACATATGATTTTGAGTCAAATGAATTACCTACTTACTAATATATTCTTGTGAAATAAAACAAGTGGTTTTCCAAAAAAAATATGCAAAGAAAGTTTTGTTTGCCTAATATAATTCTTAAAAGTCTGCCCCATGAGTAGTATACTTAAGCTAAGATTATATCTTCCTGTATTTGAATTCTAAGTACGGTTTAAAAGATTTATGAGAGAAAAAAGATCACTTTCCATAGGACTGACAATCTTAAAAAACAACAATAGACATTATTGTTTACCGAACACCTGCTATGGCTCAGAACTTGACAGACACAGTACTGTTATTATCTCATTAATACTGACAATAGTTTTATGAAATAGGTTTGAGTTACTCCATTTTACCTATGAGGTAATTGAGGTTCAGATATGGCACAAATATTTTTCTAAAGTTGCATAGCATATAAAAGGTAGCTGTAAGATATACACACAGGTTTGTCAAATTTTAAATTTCGATTCTTGCCAAAAGACTAGTCTCCCAATTTGTATTCTCATTCTTAAAACATCCAATAAGGCTTGAAGAAAAGAGGATAGCCTGGAAAGTTTATACTTGTCAACAAGCCAAATTAGGGGGCCATATTATCTATTTTAAAATTAATTCTTAAACAAACAAAATCACTGTTCCAAAGGTAATGAACACTCTGAAATTATATTCTTAGGTTTCAATCCCTGGTCTGCCATTTACTTCATGATCACAGGAAAGTTACTTTACTCTTTTGTTCCTCAGATCTCTCATTCCCAATCTCATAGAGCTACATGAGATAATTCATGTAGCATACCTAACATATAAGATGTATGTGGTTGGTGGCTTCTGTTGCTGCTGCAATTTTGTTATTGATATTATCATTATTATTACTCCAGGATAGCATAGAAAAATCACATAATTCCATTTAACATCTCTTGAACCCATCACTAAATATGATGCAAGAGTTATTTTGCTAGGCATTTCTTTCTTTAGTTTTTACATTTTGTCATTCTTAGAAAAAACTTACTTTTATTTTCTAGTATCAGTCAGAGATCAAGCTTCTAAGAACTTGATCTGCACCTTGTTTAACTAGGTGGACAAAAAAATCTCAGAATGTATCAACTGAAATCAATTTTAGTAGTAAACATCTGATTTGTCTTTCAAAAAAATACTAACTTTGATAAAGTTTCAAAATTATTCAAAATGTCAGAATTATAGGTACATAAATGCAATTGCCATTAAGCACAATTTACTTTATTACTGTTTTGTAGAGCAAGGAATAGATTTCTCAGCAGAAATTACATATGTCCTATATCTTAGATATAATTTTTAATTTTAAAATTTAATTATAAATTAGATTATTGCTATTCTAAAACCTTTTAATGTTGGGTGTGAAATTACATACATACAAATGTAACTATGGTTCAAGGAAAATAAAACATTTTGTATTTTATTGCTATTACAATTAATTTGAAAAGAAATACAATTATTAATATGTCAATTATTACAAGTATTAGGTTGTAATAATTCATGAATTATTACTTAAAATTCATGCATAAGAGATTACATTTCAAAATGTAATCTCAGTTAGATTATTAACTGGAGCAATCAACCTATCATCACAGAAATTATTCATGTTATTGGCCTTACTTCTATGATAACTTTGTATAATTGTTCATTTTTAAACAAACAATAATAAAGATTTAATATCATAGAACATTTTAGAAAACCCCAAATCTATGCAACATACTTATATATTTAAAATAAAGCCTTAATTTCTAACACTTATTCAAAAAGAAAATATTAACTTTTTAATTTAGCATTTTCAGGATTCATGATCTGCCTCAGTAAATAATAGCACACCTGAGTCCCAGCTATATTAGCCCACAGCACTTTAGTGTCAATCCATAACCACAAGGTATTCTGTTTTTCATATATTTCTGTCATCTAGAGTGAAAAATACACTTAGACTTAATTTCTTATATTTTGGTACTGCTTTTCTCTCTATGTCATAATCTAACTATATAACATTTTTCATGAATGCACAGGAATGTAGAGTAGTCCAAGAGAGAAATAGCATGTTTAAGAAATACAATGAAGGTTTTAGAACAGGAAGAAACTCAAGAAATCCTTGATTCTTGCCAGGTGATTTCAGGAATGTAAGATATAATAATAAAATTAAGATCCATAGAGCAACTACTACCTCCCAGACATTGCTTCAGCACGTTGTTTATTAGTTCTCTTAATCCTCGCAATCACCAAGTGAAGTAACACTTTGTTATTTTACTCACTTTTCAAAGAGGGAATTTAGTGACTAAAAAGGTGAAATAACTTGGCTAAAGTCCCATAGCTAATAGGTGTTTTGAGCCAGAATTTGAACTAGAATACCTACTTGATTCTATACAGCAAGCCTGTAAAACATTTTCATAAAACCATGTATTTTAGAGTTCATTTTATGTCACTGAGTTTTTCAGTGTGCATACATTATTTGCTGTATTATTTTATTATTATTTGAGATAAAATAATTATCTATATGTGTTTGAGGTAACTGTGGACCAGAATTTTAAATATTTAGACTTAAGATAAAAAGCAAGTAAGTAGAACAGTAGGGTCTACTAGAAAATTGCCAAGTTTCCAGTCTATTTTGAATGGGATTGTGCTTTTTAGGTGGTTCTCTGCCTGTTTGTTGTTGGTGTATAAGAATGTGACTGTCTTTTGCACATTTATTTTGTACCCTGAGACTTTGCTAAATTCCTTTATCAGTATAAAGAGGTTTTTGACAGATTCTCTTCTGTTTTCATGGTATAGGATTATATCATCTGCAAAGAAGGATAACTTGACTTCCTCTTGCCCTGATTTTCTTCCCTTGTTTCATTGCTCTAGATAGAACTTCCAACACTGTGTTGGGCAGTAGGGGTGAAACTAGGCAACCTTCTCTTGTTCCGGTTTTCAGGGGGAAATGTTTCTCATTTCTGTCCGTTTAGCAATATGTTGACTGTGTGTTTAACATAGATGATTCTTACTATTTTGAGATATGTTCCCCCTATGCCTAGGTGTTTACCAGATTTTCCCCCTCCAGGATTAAAAGTCTTAAGTACTCTCAGCTTTCACAGATAATTGAAAATAATTTTCCAAATTCATTACATCCACTTAAACCCCACAAATGGAATATTTATCTTTGCATCAAATCTTCACTCATACATGGTACTGAGTCTTTTTAATTGTCGTATGGAGAGTTCATTATGATTTAATTTTCATATCCTTTATGACAAATATAGTTCATGATTTTTCAAAAAAAAAGGAAAAATACCTAATATTTCTTTCTGATTTCTCTATACAGAGAAGATGCCAAAAAGTATACGCACTTTAAGAAAGGAAAAACCCATCAAAATTGTAATACTCAATGAAAATAAGTAATATCTAACCTCCGCAATTACATGAAATGCCCACAGTGGTTACCATAAGCATCCAGACACTTTTGATTATGGGAAACTGAAAGTAATATTAATACAAGAATAACATCTCTTAAAAATGTGTATCATGGGCGGGGCTTGGTGGCTCACCTGTAATCCCAGCACTTTGGGAGGCTCAGACGGGTGGATTGCCTGGGCCCGCGGGTTCCAGACCAGCCCGGGCAATGTGGTAAGCCCTCGTCTCTACAATCAATCGATCAATCAAACAATCAATCAATAATTAACCGGACGTGGTAGCGCGCGACTGTAGTTCCGGCTAATGGGAAGGATTGCCGAGCCCAGCAGGTTGATACTGGGGTGGCCATGAGTGTGCCACTGCACTCCAGTCTGGGCAATGGAGTGAGACTCAAAAAAAAAAAAAAAAAATGTGTATCATGGATGAAATACAATTGTATAAGTATGATAGCTACTTATATTTTTTCTGTTGCAGTCAGTGAGGAATGTTGAAATTCAACACTTGTTTCCGAGGATTTGCATCTGCATTGGGAGTAAATTCTGCTTTAATTTTACTTGTGACTGTATTTTTCTCTCATTCAAAAGGTATATATAAAATCAAGTGAATGAGACTGACTTTAGGTTAGCTAAAATACCGCCTAATTTTTTTTATATAAAGAAATGTTTACAAACATTGCCATTTTAACTTGTTTTAGTAAAAGAATCCACATGGTCCAAGCCATGATTGATTGATACACATTAGTGGCACATGCCTTACTGTTAGGTTGCCTTAATAGACAGTGTCACACAATATTGCAGATAAAGTAGATCATAGAATTATTTTTTTTTGAGTTGGAGTCTCACTCTGTCGCCTAGACTGGAGTGCAGTGGCCACTGCCAGCCACTGCATCCTCGATCTGCTGGGCTCTGGCGATCCTTCTGCCTCAGCCTTCCAAGTAACTGGAACTACAGACACCTGCTACCACGCCCGGCTAATTTTTTGATTTATTGTAGAGATGAGGTCTCGCCAAGTTGCCCAGGCGGGTCTCAAACCCGC
>CAUYQG010091476.1:0-10582 GCA_963574415.1 Tarsius wallacei | reverse complement strand
CATTCAGGCACCCTTGTTTGTAAGAAGTGTCCCCCCATCCCCAGACAGGTATTTACTGCCATTAATTGCTTCCCCTATCCCTCCCACCCCCCCATCGTTTCCCACCACTGTCAGTCATTTTCTTGTGGTAATACGTTGGGTGTGGATGGAACTAGAGTCTATAATACTGAGTGACCTCTCACAGAAACAAAAAACTGAGTATCACATGTTCTCACTCATACAGTAGACCTTGATCACCCAACGTATTACCACAAAGTCATTTTTATTTTTCGTATGAGTATCTTTAAGGGTCAAGCTTTACTTTAGGTGAAGAAGTCTCGTATGTAGAATAAAGATCACAAATATCAATAAACACCATTTGATCTGTAACTTGGCGCCCAAGTTTATCCAGTCCCAAGCCATGTTATTGCTATTGTTTAAAATCAGAAAAATTCTGTGTAGTAAACCCGCAGCAGATCAAACATCGTGGCACTTTGCACATGTAGCCACCTTGACTGATACTAGATTCCCCTTCCAACTTTGTAATATTTGTAAATACAAACTCACACTGAAAGATTACTAAAATTACTAGAAGATTCGTGTCATAAGTGACATGAATAATCTTGCATTATGGATCACTAAGGCTGCATTCAAGAGACCTGAGTGTCTAGCATACCAATAACCACCATACTGAATGTCACTATTATAAATAGGTAGATTGACTCCCCTATTTTTCAAGTTCAAACACACTTTAAAGTTTAACACGAGTCAATGAATCATCATAAGATATTAGAAGCTAGAAAAGTCTTTGAGAGATATAATTATCAGCAGCAAAATTCCTGTGTTCCCTATTTTAAATAATCTCCCTTTGCCAGTGTCTGCTACCAAGAAATTTACTCCACTTTAGCACACTCTTACTATTTCACTTTTTAAAAAACTGACAAGGTATTATACACGGTCTGTCAATGTCCATTTTGGTTTTCCCAGTTTGCCTTTTTTCATGAATCAGGGCCATGTAAAATTTTATTCTGACCCATCAGAAAAGAAAATTTTGGAAAAACAAATTCTGAAATTTTTAGTTGTTGCATTTTTTATGCCATTAAATTCGGGTTTGGTCTTATTGATTCTTTCTTCCTAGTTTCTTTAGTTTATTTTGTTTTTCCTTTTATATTTCCTGAGAATAAATTTTTGTTTTTATTTTTTCTCTCATTCCTTTATTTTTAACATATTACTTAGTCACAAGTAATTTAAGCTTCAAAATGTCTCTGTGAGTTCAGCTGTTCCCCACCACATTTAGTATCAAGTTTTCTCCTCATGGCTTTCTGGATAGTTTGTGATTTTCTTTTTATTTTTATCTTTGATCCAAAGATTTATGAGAGTGTGTTTCTCAGTATTCAAGTAGTAAAATGTTTTTAGTGACCTCTTAATAGACTCTGGCCAAAAATCTCTATTTATCAAGTTTTTCTTCATGGCTAAATAATGAGTACTTTTTTGTGCGATGGTCATACCAAAAATGTATGTAGTCTCTATTTGAAAAAGGCAAATTTGTGCTTACAGTTAGTATTTTGTTTGTTGATTGTGCTATTCAATTTCCCCAAGATTGATTTATTTTGTCTACTGCATCTGTCATTTTCAAAAAGGATACATTGAAGTCTTCTGTTATAAATAAGCTATCACATACAGCATTTTGCAGTCAGTGGCTTGTGTATTTTTATGCAAAGAGGTTTGATACTGTTAGGTCTCCTTTTCATCATTACTCAATATCTCTCTTCTCATTCATTCATGCTTAATCTTAAATGTGAGACTATTATTTAATATATTACAATACTAATGACATTGTGATACTGATATATTGCCTTTCCCACTTTCTACCTTTTAAGGTTTTTTAAAATAGATATTTTGTCAGTTTTTTTGCTTAATATTGCCTTGTGTTTCTTCATTATTTTCTTCACATCCTTATTTTCAAGCTTTCTGTATGTATTTGTGTTAAATGTGGTATCATGTGGTGTAACTGGGTTTTGTGTTAAAATCCAACATAGCAGTCTTCTCTAATAAAAACATTCGGACCACTCGCATACACCATAGTGGCTAGCACACTTGGTTACGTATCTTTCATCTTCCTTTATGATTGCTAAATATTTCACTTGGTTGTTTCTTCTTTTATTATTTTCCTTAGTTTTGTTAGCTCAATCAAGTCTCCAATTATTCTATGTTTTTCTTCTTGCTAATTTACAAATTTTAGCATAATTTTTCCATTTCACTAATAGTTACCTGTTATAATTAGACCTACATGTCCTATCTTTTTGTTTTGTTTTTTTGAGTCGAGGTCTCACTCTGTTGCCCAGGCTAGATTGTAGCGACACGATCATGATCCACCACAGCCTTGATCTCCTGCAGCCTCAACCTTCTGGGCTCAGGTGATCCTTCCACGCCAGCCTCCCGAGTAACTGGAACTCAAGCACACACCACCACCCCCGGCTAATTTATTTACTTATTTATTTATTTATTTATTTATTCACTTACTTATTTTTCGTTTTTTATTTTGGTAGAGACAAGGTCTTGCTATGTTGCCCAGGCTGGTTTTAAACTCCTGGGCTCAAGCAATCCTCCTACCTCAGCTTCCTAAAGTGCTGGGGTTACGGGTATGAGCTACCGTGCCCAGCCACAATTCCCACCATTTTTTAAAGCAAGTTACCAAATATTTCTCCCTCTGAAACACAGTTTCACTCTTAAAGATGGGCTGTTTCCCCACGCAGATGCTTTTTCCTCATTGCACCCATCTCTTGATAATTATGCTCTGTTTAGAGAGATTTCATCCTCTTGAACTTCTAGTTCTCACAGTTTACGCTCAACTCTGATTGTCTCATCTTTGACTTACCAATCAATTACTGGGTTGGGACATCGTGTCTTCAGCTGAAGAGAGCTCAGTACTCTTTTAAATTTGATTTTCAACTTGAATATCTCCTAGTGCTTTGTTTTTGTTGCTATTTTCCTGCTGGGCTTAGGCTGTGTCCCTTCTGAGCGCCTCTCTCTCTGAATGTGGACGGGGACTTGTGTTTAGATGGGAATGTGGTCCCATGGTGAACAGGGGAGAGCACACATGATGACAGGGAAGTGGTGCCTCTCCCCAGAGTCACAGCAGAAAGCCAGCCAGGCCCTGCTAGGCCCCTGACCTGCCTCAGGGACAGTGAAGACTCCCACGTGTTCAACTCATTCTTGGTCTCTTGGAGGCCGAAGGGACCTAACGGAGCTGGGGTTGGCTCAGAGATCCTCATGTTTCTTGGAGCTTTGCTCCTTCTGGGTCTTTCTGGCCTCGTTCCAGCCTCCCGTGTGGCCATGAATGCTTTCACACTCAAAGAGGGCTTTTTGCACACAGAGACCATGATTTGTAGTTACCAAATTTTTTTAACTAACATTCAAGTGATTAAAACAACAAATGAAGAACCCAATTTTTCATCAATTCATGAATATGATATACAAATTATAACCAAGACTTGAAAACTTAGTAAAATTCATCTATCCATTTCTATATCTCAAGTCTAAAATCCGTTGCTTAGTCACATATTTTTAATTTTAGATGTAAGATCAGATTATCTTACACATCAAATTCTCTTGCAGGGCATGGTGGCCCATACCTGTAATCTCAGCACTTTGGGAGGCCAAGGAGGGAGGATTGTCTGAACCCAGAAGCTGGAAACCAGCCTAGCCAACATAGAGAGACCCCCCTCTTTACAAAATACATACATACTTATGTACTTTCATACATACGTAAAATAAAATATTAGCTCAGCGTCATAGCCCATTACTATAGTCCTGGCTACACAGGAGGCTGAGGTGTAAGGATCGCCTGAGCCCAGGAGGCCGAGGCCTCAGTGAACCACGATCGTACCACTGCATTCCAGCCTGGGCAAAAATGAGACACCTACTCAAGGGTGTCTTGCGCAGATGAGCTTCAGAACTCAGGACCGGGGACCCCTGCTTCCGCAGGACCGCAGACTCCCATGTGAGCCCTCTTTTCACAAGGTCACGTCTAGACCCTTGC
Organism: Tarsius wallacei; assembly: GCA_963574415.1. Taxonomy (NCBI): domain Eukaryota; kingdom Metazoa; phylum Chordata; class Mammalia; order Primates; family Tarsiidae; genus Tarsius; species Tarsius wallacei. The sequence goes on along the minus strand of CAUYQG010091476.1, from coordinate 6,561 downwards.
ATGCAAGCCCTGTCATCTGAGTTTCTAGCCCTTCTGGGTCACAACCAGCTTCCTTCACAAAGCCCTGTCTCTGCCAGAAGGCAGGATATTCTTTTCATGTGTTCACTGTCTAGCAAGACCACACCTTCATCTGATTGACTCTACCCAACATCAATTCCTCGCCCAGCCCTGAGGTTGCACATAAGTCATGCTCATGACAAGAGTGACAAGCGCAGCTTCCATGTCAGCAAATGTGACCTGAGGATTGTGGAGGGAATGTTAGGCTACTCTTTTGGACTTTACACCCCAGCCTCCCCAGAAATGTAGAAAAGTAGGCGACTTCAAATGACAAGTCATAGGACAGGGTGACCAGTCATTCTTCCATTCAAAATGGTGAAGTCAGAGCCACCTCCCCCAAGAAGCTGTGTGGAAAATTATATTATTGTGAAAGAGAAAGTGTTTTGAACGATGCTGAATGTTGAGTTCAGATATGAGTATCTTTAGTCCCAAGGAATATCTGAGATAGAAAAGTTTAGAAAAATAAGCCCTATAAAATTAGATTTCCTACTTATATATGAGAGAAAATGAACATCCTACCTTGCTTAAAACGTTTTGAACTTCAGAGAGTTGTTCTAATATCAGTGAGATGTTAACTCTGCCCATGACAGATTTATTTTTGCAGGAGTTCTACATGAATACAACTTTTTTTTTAATCAGAGTCTCACTCTGTCACCCAGGCTGGAGTGCAGTGGCATGCTCGTAACCACCACAGTCTCGACCTGCTGGGCTCAGGCAGTCCTTCCACCTCAGCCTTCCAAATAGCTGGAACTACAGACATGCACCGTCCTGTCCAGCTAATTTTTTTTTTTATTTATTATAGAGACAAGGTCTCACCTAGTTGCCCAGGCTGGTCTCAAACCCATGAACTCAGGCAATTCTCTCACCTTGGCCTCCCGAAATTCTGGGATTAAAGTCATTGAAGACTCCACATGGCCACCACACCCAGCAGAATACAACTTTTTAAAAAGCAATTGAATTTCTTGCCTTTAAAAAGACTTCATGGAAAACACTAGTTAGAAATCTTTTCAGAAACTGGATTAATAATTGAGTACAACTGTTCCAAGTCTAAAATTGCTGTTCTTATGCCACAAATAAGCAAAGAACAGAGACATGTGTATATGTTTAACACATAATTACCAGAGGATTGCTACATTACGGTAGTTAGATAGCATTCGGGGCCTTCCAGCTGAGCTAAACTGATTCTCTTCCAGCCTCACAGATGTGGAGGGTATTACCCAGACCCAGAGGCAAAGCTGCATCTTAGCAATGAGATGTACCTTACACTACACAGAAATACCAGTGCAAGACACTGGGTATTTATCTGCGGCTGTGGGTCTGTTTGTTGTGGCTGTTGTTTTCTTTTAGTTCTTTGTTTATTTCCCTTAAAGTCATTGAAGACTCCAATTGACCTTCTCCCTCGGCCCCCTAGGGAGTGGGTTCCAAAGTCATAAGCTTAGCAATGATGGGGGTCTCTGTTGGAATATTCAGAGTATTTGGACAGGAGTGTCTTCAAAGTGGTAATATCAATTAATATGATAGCTAAAATCTGCAACATAACTAGGAAATTCTCTACTACTAACCAGCACCTTGAAGGAAAAAGAAAAAAGGATTCCTTTGGAAACTAGAAATAAGCATCAAGTGGGAAAAAAGGCAGGACATAAACAGAAATGCCCAACAACTAAGGAGAGTGATAAGAATGTACTTTTTCCATCCTCCGAAAGAGCGATTTTAATCAGTGCTATTTCCTGCTATCACACACCAGATAAAAGTGGTGCCAGCCAGAGTCCAGGCTCCCCGGCTATGCTGGTAGCTCACAATCTTCTCCTTTAAAATAGGATAGCCTCGTCTCATCCCCTCACCTCACATAACCCAAAGCCAACGTTTTCTTTCTCATCTATTAGAAAAGAAAGCATTTTCATTTAAAAAGATGAAGAGTTTTGTGGCCTCATGAAATTACTCTTTGGGGTTATTTTACATTGAGAAAAGCAAAAAGTTATCTTGACAACTACACTGTTGTCTGAAATCATACTATAAAATGTATATCCCAATCCTCTCCCTTTTCTGAGCACTTAATTATACATGTGGTCAAATCACTTCAATTGACTCTGTGTCAATTGCCACAAAACAGGGATTGGACAGTCATAATCTTCTATGAGCATTCACTGAGGCACTCCCAGCTTCATCACACCAGAATAAGTGCTAAGACGTTGCTCAGAGTGTGAGATAGAGATTGTCTCAACATGTATAAAATCCCAGTAATTTAGAGTGCGTCTTGATGTATGAATAAATATTATCACTAACAGAGGGAGCCGGTCTATACAAGGTCATTTCAATTTCTTGCCAACTTTTCATTTTTATCCATGTAAACACACATAAGTTGGAGAAACACACTTGTCACGTGAGAGATAAGAGCACTGAAACCAAATCTGCTTGGTCAGGGAAAGTTTCAGGGATGTAACGTGGTTTTTGCACTGTGCTCCATAGAAAAAAATGCCTGGTGGAAGGGAGGAAGTCCATGCCCCCAGAGAGGGTCTCTATCCATCCAGCTGCTGTTATCTGGCAGATATCCACTGTTGAAAGTTCAAATTCCTTCTACATCATTAACCCCACAGAGCTGGCAGTGCCCTGGACAAATGATGTGACACTGACAGAGGAACAATGGAAGACTACAGTAGGACACGATTTCAGTCCTGTGAGTCTGCCTGTATCTTTCAGAAACCAGTTACTTACCCAGCGCGTACAGACATGAGAAATACCGGATAGCTGAGCCACATGGGCCAAACCACACGGGAAGGCATCATAGCTGTTTTCATGACACGGACACAGATTGTACCGTCTCTGTCACTCTCCCCAACTTTTCTCCATGCTCTGGGGATTTTCTCCCATCACATAGTCCCCGTGTGGGAGGTAGGGTTCTAAGAGCAGGAGCCTCTGTCTTTTCAATTCTCTACCACAGGTTCAGGGCCTTGCATGTGCTATTAAGCTGAGTCATATGAAATTGCCATTCTGCAGGTAAAAAATAAAATAAAATAAATTTTGACATTGTCACACATTTCTTGAAATAAGTGAATGAAAATGCCTTTCTTGATTGGAAGCAGGAAAAACAGTGGGGCTATAGAGTAAGCAATGTATAAGAAAACAACATTTTCTTATTTTAAAAAAAGAGAGAAGCTTTTGTGCTTGATCTTAATCTGTTGGCTTTCTTGAGCATTGATTCCTCAGGATCAAGAAAAAAAATGGTCCCTGTATTTCATTCTGGGTTATAACTAATCATTCAAAGGCATCATCTTGGGAATCTAAGGCACCTAACCTTCAATGAACCTTGTCCTTGATCCTGTCTTTCACTCACCACCTGCCACAGAACTTGAAGATTGCTACACCGTGAAGATTTCTGGAAAACACAAGTAAAAGGACTGACAGCAGATGAGCGTTTCAATGTTCAGGAAGGGAACTTCCACAATACAAACTGTAGAGGCTAGAAAGTTTGATGCTCAACTGAGGAAATGTTTCGAACAAGTTAGTAAACAAGTAATGTGATAATAATTTAATTTTGGAGAAAAGAGAAGGAAAGAAAGAGAAAAGGAAGAAAGCAAGCTGAGAAAGAGAGGAAGGAAGGAAAGACAGCAAGGGAGAGAAAGAAAGAAAAAGAAGGAAGGAAGAAGAGAGAAGAAAGAAAGTTGAGTGAGGAAGGAAGGCAAGAGTGAGAATGAAAGAAAAATAGGAAGGAAGGAAAGAGAGAAGAAAGAAAGGAAAGAAGAAAGGAAAGAAAAAAAGAAAGAAAGGGACAAGGAGGGAGGGAAAAGAGATAGAGAAAGGAAAGGAAGGGGGGAAACAAAAACACAGAGGCTGACGCAGGACTATGGAGACATAACTAATCGTAAGAGAGGCTTAAGGGGCCATCATCACCATTCGCTTCGGTAAGCGTCACCAGACGTCCAAAAAGTGGCCACAAGGCTTACACAATCACAAGTAACATGTTCTTGAGTGACCGGAACGTGCAAAACTCTGACCTTCTCTGTGAAATCCACACTGGAGAACTGTGGTCAGTTCTGATCGACAGACTTTAAATGACATGTCAACAAGTTGGCAAGTGTCCAGGGACTATTCCTTTAAGGATCTCAACACCAGAAGGCGTTAAAGGAATTAGAATCATCAACCCAAAGAAAAGGTTGTGGGAACATAGCATGGCCAAATATGAAAATGATATAAGTTCAATGTGGCTTCAGTGGGTTGAAAGAAGGGAGAAGGATGAAAGTAACAGAAAATAGATTTTGCTCAATCTAAGAAAGCATTTTTCTGGCCATCAAGCCATCTGAAAATAAAGCTCGTATGTGTGTGAAAGTAAGACTTCTATCATTGGAGATGGTCAAGATGAAGTCAGAAAAAAACTAGGCATAAGCACAGGTGGCGCATCAAACCAGAGGACACTTAAGATCACTCCTAATCCCAAGAGTCTATGGCTCTTGTCGCCCAGGTTTATTCTAGATGGTTGAGTATTTCAGGACTTGATTGATTTTCCGGGATCATTCCACAAAACCTCTTCCAAATCATTTCATGAAAAGGGAACCTGGCGACAGAATGTGCACAGCCTGAGTTCTGTTGCATGCTTTGTTCCTAACCAGATTCCTGCTGACCCTGTGCTGACCTGACGTGGGGTCAGAATGCCTACCTCCAACAACGTGCTTGAACCCTATTCTCCACCCTACACTGGAGCAAATTTTTAACTCGATATGATCCAGTCAACAATTTTAGAGCATCAATAACTTCAAGGTTCCAACACTGTCTTCAGGATATTACTTACTGGTCTGCCTCAAGTACCTTGAAAATGAAGTCTATAAAAGTGGGACTGGGGCAACCAAATGCCTGGGAGCAAGACGGGAGCCCATTTCATTTTAGCTGGCATTTGCGGTGTCATGCTATCACTGTGTAGATAACGTTCTGTCACTCTCATCTGGTTTCTCTGGCCACACACTCAGAGCTTGTCTGCCGTGACTCATACACCTGAATGCCAGGGAGCCAGGCACTGTGTTTCTTTCACCAATAAGGGATCATCTGTTCAGTCTCTATTTCAACAGTCTTTGGGTGCATTTTTGACATGGTCATCTCTTTTAAAATATTTAGGAAAACTCATTTCTCCATCACTTAGTCAGGTAACAACACTTTTTTACTTAGAAAATTGAGATTGTATTTATAAGAGTCAAAGTATTGTTTTCACAAACTTTATTTAAACAAGCATGCCAGCTTTGACATCAGTCAAATTTCCAAACCATCAGCTAATAGTTGTGTGTAGCCTTGCAAAGCTATTTTATCTTTCTGCATTTGAGTCGTTCATCTATAAACTCTAGGTAATAATATCTACATAGCAATATTTGAGGAAGGATTAAATGGTGAGATAATTGTGAATAATAGCTAACATTTATTGGAGACGTACCATGTGCCTCATATTTATAGACTTGTTTCGTCTTGACAGCCTGATTGGGTAGACGCTATGATTATCCCTTTTCACAGATGAGAAAATTCTGATGCAGAGAAGCTAAGAGACTCAGAGGATGGTCAGGGCTGCCAGGTGTTGGAGCCGAGGCTACCAGGTTACCCACCCTTTTCCACCTCACAGGTACCCTGGACTTTGTCTCGATAAAGTACATTATAATAAGACTTTAAGAGCCACTAACTCTCTTCACAACTCACAACTCCATCCTTTCTTTTGAATAAATTTTTAATTAATTTCACAACAGCATATTTTATATAAATAAAAATAACTGTAATACTCTCTAAATGCAGAGTGCCTTGTGTTCCATGGTATTCAGTGGGGAAGGCTAGAACTTTGCCACACCCCTCTCAGCCAAGTGACTGTCCTAAGCCCCTGTTTGCTAAGCATCCATGGGTTAAAATGTCCAGGCATCAGCCGGGCTCGGTGGCTCAGCCTGTAATCCTACGCCTTGGGAGGCTGAGGTGAGTGGATTGCCTGAGCCCGCGGGTTTGAGACCCGCCTGGGCAACTTGGCGAGACCTCATCTCTACAATAAATTTAAAAAAAATAGCCGGGCATGGTAGCGCGCACCTGTAGTTCCGGCTACTCGGAAGGCTGAGGCGGAAGGATCGCCGGAGCCCAGCAGGTCGAGGCTGCGGTGGCCGAGAGCGGCCACTGCACTCCAGTCTGGGTGACAGAGTGAGACTCCGACTCAAAAAAAAAAAAATGTCCAGGCATCTACCCTAATGGGTGTGTTGGTTAATCAGTAACCAGGTTTCCTAATATTCACTTAATCCTTTCATGGAGAGATGGGATCTCCCCCATATTCTTTCTCTTCTATCAACTTACTGATCTCCCTGAAACGATGGCATTCTTGTAACTTCCTCCTCTCTCACTTAATGAGGCACATTGGAAGCACTTGTACAACAGGACTGGAAGTATGTGCCAAGGACAATTAGGTGGCAAGGACGCACATCTCTTGTTTTGTAATGCAATGGCTGGCAGTGTAGTAAGAAAGGCAAGCAAAAGTTGTCAAACAATTTCAGATTGACA
>CAUYQG010091473.1:0-44658 GCA_963574415.1 Tarsius wallacei | reverse complement strand
CACTGCACTCCAGTCTGGGCGACGGAGTGAGACTCCAACTCAAAAAAAAAAAAAAGACAAACAAACAAACTACACAAGGCTGCCCTTGAGGAATAAAGGGCCACCACCCACCTGATTCCACGGTGGTGATGGTGAGCCATGGGTATACGCAGGGTAGAGGCATTGAACTTCTGCTGTAGACCAGCCTCTGAGGAAGTATCTCAGAGGTGGGAACCCACTGTGCTGGCTCATCTCCATTCCTCCCAATTCCCTGGAGGCTACTGTAGTGAGGGCCTAAGCTCCTGCAGGAGTCCAACTGAGGGAAAGATTCTGGATCTAGAGAGCTCCCAAGCACACTCCTCTCTGAATCCTCCAGGCCCTCCTACTCCCATGGTGCATGGCACATGAGCAACACTTCATACATGCTGACTAGAAGGAACAAACTTCTTTTTTTTTTTTTTGAGAAACCAGGATTTATGAAGAAGACAGAAAAGCTCCCACAGTAGAAGGGGACCTGAGGGGTTGCCGAGGAACAAATTTCAAAGGATCTGCAGCCTTGGTTAGACACCCAGTCCTTGGTGCCTGTAGTGTTTGTGCTGCCACAAACACTATGATATCTTAACACAGGGACAGCTTACTGCCCAATTAGACTGAGGAAGGGCTGGCTGAGACAAGCACAGAGCCTGCCCCTGCTGGCCCTTCCATTGGGCAGACGGTGATAGGTACCCTCTGTGGGGGATGCTACTCTGAGTTCCCAGTCTAAGGCTCTGCAAGCCTCACAGCTCTTGTGCTGCTCTGAACGGAGCCCATGGGTGAAGGCTTGAAGCCCACACCGTCCCACACTAGCCATGTGATCTGCTCCACCCCACCTCACTAAGCCTGAGTTGACTCATGTGGAAAAATGGGGATAGCACCACCTACCTTTCAGTGTGGGTGGGAAAAACTAAAGAAATGCATATTCAAAAAGATGTCCCCAGCTGGGAGCAGTAGCTCATGTCTGTAATCTCAATACTTTGGGAGGCCAAAGTGAGAGGACTGCCTGAGCCCAGGGGTTCAAGACCAGCCTAGGCAACTTCACGAGACCTCATCTCCATAATAAATCAAAAAATTTAGCCGGGTGGCCAGCCTAGATAGCTCAGCCTGTAATCCCAGCACTTTGGGAGGCCAAGGCGAGTGGACTGCCTGAGGCTGAGGGTTCGAGACCAGGCCAGGCAACTTGGCCAGACCTCGTCTTTACAATTAAAAAAAAAAAAATTAGCCAGGCGTGGTAGCTCGTGCCTATAGTTCCAGCTATTTGGAAGACTGAGGTGGAAGGATCACCGGAGCGCAGGTTGATGCTGGGGTAGCCATGAGTGTGCCCCTGCACTCCAGTTTGGGCAACAGAGACTCCAACTCAAAAAAAAAATAAATTAAGCTGGGCTCGGTGGCTCAGCCTGTAATCTCAGCTCTTTGGGAGGCTGAGGTGAGTGGACTGCCTGAGCCCGCAGGTTCGAGACCCGCCTGGGCAAATTGGCGAGACCTCATCTCTACAATAAATCAAAAATTAGTGGGGCGTGGTAGCACGTGCCTGTCGTTATGGCTACTTGGAAGGCTGAGGTGGAAGGATCGCCAGAGCCCAGCTGGTTGAGGCTGCGGTGGCTGGGAGCATGCCACCGCACTCCAGGCTGGGCAACGGAGTGACTCCAAGTCAAAAAAAAAAAAAAAAAGAAAGTTAAAGAATTGAGTTGGGCGTGGTGGCACATGCCTGTAGTTCCAGCTACTTGGAAGACTGAAGTGGAAGAATCACCTGAGCCCAGCAGGTTGAGGCTGCGGTGGCCATGAGTGTGCCACTGTACTCCAGCCTGGGCGACAGACTCCAGCTTAGAAAAAAAAAAAAAGATGTCCCTAATTGCTGTTAGTTCCTTGTGTCCCCAGGTCTTTTCTCCCTTTAGTCAGAATATATGTATGTGTGGCTCATGGAGACTGACCCTCAGTGTTTCTCTTTCCTGGGTCTAAAGGGGTCAGGATGGAGTTAGAAGAGAATAAACTGTTCTGGCCTCCATTGGGGCAGGTTCTGAGAAGCCAAGTAACCATCCTAATTTTTGAGTTGGCTCGGCAACCAGAGAAGCAAAGAAGCAAAGAAGCTCCTTTCTATACTGACCAGCCTGATGTGCCAGCAGGAGGGGGCGGCACTCCAGGCCAAGGCCCTGTCCAGGAATGAAGGTGAGCTATGACCATGCCTCTCTGAGTGCATGTTTTTCTTTCTGGACTTTCCCCCACTGCATGTGCACCAGGCCTTGCTCTGGTTCTGCCAGCTGCTCTGAGAGAATTGTAGATGTAGGGATGCCCCTGCGTTTTGTAGAGCCAGCAGGTCAGAGCAGGTATGCAGTAGTACTGCCTCCGTGTTGCCAAGGCAAACCAAGGACTTGGGATGGTTGCTTGGCAACCCCACCCTCACAGACTTCTCGTCCCACTGGCCACAGACTGCTGCTTTTGAGGACCTTCTCTTTTGAATACGAAAGGCCAACCATCCCAGATGGTGATGACCAAGGGCTAGGGCACACACTTCAGAGGGCACACACTTCAGACAGACGTAGAGGTAGCAGGGGGACTCCACAGGGAAGGTAGGGAGAGGGCTGCTGCACCCACCTTACCACCGCCAATGCCCATGCCACAGTTGTTGAGCTTGAGCTCATGCAGGGTGAAGCAGGCTGAGCTCTTGAGCAGGGCCTCAAAGCCTTTCACACCATCAGGTCCAAATGCGTTGTCACTTAGGTCCAGCTCCACCAACTGGGCCCCAGCTGTGATGAGTCCTTCCCCTAGTGAGATCTGAGCAGAGAAGGAGCTCCTGTCAGTTTCATAGGGGGCTTTCAGAGGACACCCAAGCTCATTTCAGTACAGCATTTTCCTTATTAAATACCCAAGACTAGAAACCCTGCAGAGGGGAGTGGGACCTGTATAGCATGGGATAGCCTGAGAAGACTCCCTGTAGGAGGTGGCATTTGAGCTTAGTCTGGATGAGAGTCAACACAAAAGATTCCAGAAAGCTGAAAAAGAATGAGCAGAGAGACATAAGCATGAAGCAGCAGCCTGTATGCTTGGGGATAAGCCATCAGCAGACTCCAGAAGAGGTCATGGGGATAAGCCGTCAGCAGACTCCAGAAGAGGCTGTGGGAAGGGCTTTGGTTAGAAAGGAAGTAAGGGGTCAAATGAGGCAAGAGCCTTCAACACCAGGCCAAGAACTGTGAACACGAGCCTGAGAGCAATAGGTTTTGACAAGCTAGGGGATATGAGGACAGCAGACCAACGGGCAGAGGAGGCTGGGGGCCGAGTGCCTACCTGAGAGTGTAAGGCAGCAACACAGGCAAGAGGAGGAGGGCTGATGACTGGTGTAGCAGCAAATGAGCCTGCTCATGGAGGGGGAACCTGCAGAAGCTGGGGGTTCTCTGGATGTGCAGGAGGAGGGAGGTGACTGGGCAGATGGAGATGGCCAGGCCATGGCCAGGGACCAGATTTGGCAAAAGAATGCTGAGCTCTCCTAAGAACTTATAGGGCTGGAATACCTACAGCCGTCCAGGAGAAATGGTCAGAGAGGAAGCTCTGTCAGAGACTGGGACAGAAATGGGGCTAGGCAGATGGCTCATGAAGGCAGGAATGTGGGAGGGAGACACTTTGCCCTCACCTGGCCACAGATATGATAGCTGAGGCACTTTCTACCATATTCTCACCACTCAATAAGCAAAGGCAGAGCTGGGTGCAGTGGCTCACACCTGTAATCCTAGCACTTTGGGAGGTGGAGGCAAGAGGACTACCTGAGCCCACAGGTTCGAGACCTGCCTGGGCAACATGGCAAGACCTTATCTCTACAATAAATAAAAATATTAACCGGGTGTGGTGGCATGAGCCTGTAGTTCTAGCTACTTGGAAGGCTGAGGCGGAAGGATTGCCTGAGCCCAGCAGATCAAGACTATGGTGGCTGTGAGCATGCCATTGCACTCCAGTCTGGGCAACAGAATGAGAATCCAACTCAAAAAAAAAAAAAGCAAAGATAGAATGTCCTCTGTCTGCCCTGCCCACAGAAGGCCTAGCCCCTGCGATCTGATCCTGACTGCCCTCCAGCCCTCAAGCATCGACTCAAAAAAAAAGAAATCCACAGTGAGCCAAACCATGCAGCTCAGGAGGAACCCCAAGGAAGCTGGGCTCAGCCACAACACCTCCTATCTGAGTTTCACCCTCTGGCTCCCTCTCGTTCTCCTTGTGCTCCCACCTGTCAGGACATGGGGCACATGCTAGGCTTGCCTAACTTCTGTTACAGCATCTCAGTCAACTATAGGACTTATCTCAGTGTCTAGATAGAACAAGGAGTAAGAATTGCCTAGGAACTGCCAGAGGGTTCTCTGAGCCTGGGGAGGAGAAGTAGCTTGTTCACTTACCAGGGCTGGTGGGATCTCAGACCGCAGTCTCCCTGTGAACATGTCACTCCAGTGGCATCGCTACAGCAGGAGGAAGAAGAGAAGAGTTAGCTGGAGAGACCCCCAGAGGCCCACAGTGAAGCCCTTCAAGTAGTGTCTCACCCTGGTACACTTGAACAACCTGTGCATCCTGAGATGCCCTTAATCATCAGTGAAAAGTTAGACCCACTCTGGCTGAAGCTGGTGAGACCTAGAGGCCTGTCCTCAAGCCAAGTGGTCCCCAAGGCCAGAGGGGGCTCAGCAGAAGTGTCAGGAAATCTCCTGATCTGTCCAGCCCTCTGGGTAACAGAGAAACATGAAAGTAAACAATATGGGATTCAACATTAAAGAAGGTCCTCATTTTGTTAATTGTCTTTTCAGCCCTTCTGACTACCTCTAGAAGACGGCCTCAGTTTGGGTCTGGTAGGTCTTGTCCACCTCTCTACTTCTTGCCCATCTGCCTTTTATTTTTTGAGTTGGAGTCTCATTCTGTCGCCGCTCACGGCCACTGCAGCCTCGACCTGCTGGGCTCAGGTGATCCTCCTACCTCAGTCTTCCAAGTAGCTGGAACTACCGGTGCACGCTACCACACCCAGCTTGTTTTTGTTTTCGTTTTTTTAAAAATTGTAGAGACAAGGTCTCACCAAGTTGCCCAAGCTGGTCTTGAACCCCTGAGCTTAGGCAATCCTCTCACCTCGGCCTCCCAAAGCAGTGGGATTACAGGCTTGAGCCACCATGCCCAGCCTTGCCCATCTGCCTTAGCAGGCCTCAGGCTGAGCCTTGAGGTGGCAACAGTGACAAATTAGAATTCAAAAACACAGACCAGGTGAATGGCTCATGCCTATTATCCCAGCACTTTGGGATGCCGAGGTGAGAGGATTGCCTGAGCCCACAGGTTCGAGACCAGGATGGGCAACTTGGTAAGACCTCATCTCTACAATAAATCAAAAAAATTAGCCAGGCATAGTGGCACATGCCTGCCATTCCAGCTACTGGAAAGTCTGAGGCAGAAGGATCACCTGAGCCCAGCAGGTCAAGGCTGCGGTGGCTGTGGACGTGTCACTGCACTCCAGCCTGGGTGACAGAGTGAGACTCTGACTCAAAAAAGAAAAAAAAAAGAATTCAGTAACACTACTATATTTCCTTTATCGTAAGGGATGCCGGCTTTCCATTTATAGAAGTGATGTTTATTTTGAAATTACTTAAAAGTTAGCAGATTTAAAGAAATTATTAAGCAATTCATGAAGCTAGATAGATTGGTGGCTACCAGAGGCCTGGAAGGGTAGGGAAGAAGGCAGGTTGAAGAAAGGTAAATTAATGGGCACAAAGATACAGTTAGATAGAAGAAATGAGATCTAGTTCGACAGATGAATAGGGCAACTATAGTTAACATTAATCTAGTATACATTTAGAAATAGCTAGAAGAGAATAATTTGAAAGTTCCTAGCATAAAGAAAATAAATATTTAAAGTGATGACTATCCCAATTACCTCGATTTGATCTTTACAAATTATGAATGTACCAAACTATTAAAAATAATGTGAATATAAATAGCATATAGATAAGTGAAAAAAAAGCCATGCAAATGTCAAAAAGGTGGCAGCCACATAACTTGGATGTGTATCACGTGGCCAACAGAATTTCCAAGCACACAGCCCTACAACTCATACACAATTGCTGTGTCTACTCCCAAAACAAAACCATGGCAACTCCAGCCTTCTCTGGGTCAAATCTGTGACTGGGGACTTCAGGGAAAGCTGCTTCCCAAAGATCCAGTCCGTAAAATGTATGAACTAAATCCTACTTTACACACTACGAAAATTTTTTTTTGTAGAAAAATTCTCACATCCAGTGTGTTAGCAAATCACTAACACACCTAAGGCCTCAGTTGGCTGCTCTACACTGAAACTGCTCAAGGAGTTAAACTTACACACAGGTCCTTAAGGTCAGGAATAGGCAGCCACAGCCTAAGCACCAATCCCTCACAAGAGACAGGCATCCCACCCTGAAGGAAACTCCCCAAACCCAACTCTGATGAGCTGAAGGGTCAGCATGGGACTACAGGGCACAAGAGTTGGGTTCCAATCCCTACTTATCTGATCCCAGGCATCACTGCCCTCTGACCCCTGGTATCCTATCTCTGAACTAAGGCTTTCGGTCTTAACAATCTCCAAGTGAACTGCTGGCTGGTCAAGAGCTCGGGCTCCATCCCAGCCTGCTCCAATTGTGTGACTCTGGGCTGCACTTCTCCTGCCTGTTGAGACTTCACTGCACACTGTTGTAGATGGGAAAGTAACACCTCTTGTAATAGCACCAGGCCCTTAACACGGACAGCTTCAAGGGAAGTTCCCACCCTGCCCTAGCCTTAGGCTGGGGTGATTCCCTCCAGGTGGCGGGTCTTCACAGAGCAGCAAAATGCATACAGTACTCCTGCTGGCCAAGTCCTTTTGTGACAACCTCTGAGGAAGGAAGAGGAGCTCCATCTCTCCATTTCACACAGGAGCCCAGTCTCAGAGCTGAGTTCAGTGCAAGGCCACTTACAGTAAACAAAGTGATGCTTCTGGGGCTTGAATCCAGGTCCTTATGGATGCAAGCTGCTTATCACCTGCTTGGTCCTGCAACCTCTGGGCCCACAGCTGCTCCATTCCTACTTTTCACAGGTCACAGGTAGGGCTGAGTTCTGAGTTCTTTGGTTGGAAAATGTCCCAGCTTACCCACAGGGAAAGTAGAGGCCCCAGGCAGAGAGCAGAAATAATCAGTATCTTGGCTGTTAATCTGACCATGATCTTCCTAAGGAAATAAATATCCAGGGCAATTTTGTAAATTAGCTTGCAGGCCCTTCTGGGGCAAATCCACTTTTGTTTCCTCTTGTGACCCCCGGCCCTGTACTCTTCCTCCTGCCGAAAAGTACAGTGGTACTACAGAAAGAACACTGGACTTGGGAGTGTGACATGTGGCTTGGTCACATACCTGCAGCATTGTGATCCTTAGCCATTTAATTAGCCTCTCTGAGCCTGTTTCCCTGACTTATAAAATGTAGACTAAACCTAATAACCCAGGTAATACAATGATATATGCAGAAGAGCCCAGCACAAGCCGAGCCCTGCACACATGAAGAGACATGCTTCTTGCCTAGAACACAGGTCTGTCTCCCTCATGACTTCAGCTTTGATATGGCAATATGCACTGGGATTCCAGGGGAGAGGAACATGATGACACCCTCAACATTCTGAACACGTGATAACCCTACTTTCCTCACAAAACACATGGAAAGACTATGTCCAGTGAAAGTCACTTTGGGAACTGGGATAGAAAAATTTGAATTGTACTTTGCACTGGTCAAGGAGGGATATCATTTCATGTAACCCTTTTTCTTTCTTTTTTTTTTTTTTGAGTTGGCATCTCACTCCGTCGCCCAGACTGGAGTGCAGTGGCCGCTTCCGGCCACTGCAGCCTCGACCTGCTGGGCTCCCGCGATCCTTCCACCTCAGCCTTCCGAGTAGCCGGAACTACAGGCGTGCACTGTCATGCCCGGCTAATTTTTTTGATTTATTGTAGAGATGAGGTTTCGCCTGCCCAGGCGGGTCTCGAACCCGCGGGTTCAGGCAATCCACTCACCTCAGCCTCCCAACGCGCGGGATTACAGGCTGAGCCACCGAGCCCGGCTTAGAGTCCTTAATCTTAATGCGCTGCACACTAACACTTGTTAAATTTGAATATGATTTCATCTTGGCCACTTGTCTTGAACAAATGAAGCACTTTATTTATCTCAATTCCCTTATCATATAAAACAACAATAATTCAGATTTTTTAGGAATAAATAACAGATCATATGGGTAGCATTTAAATATCAGACAGTAAAATAAATGATCAATACTGAAAATTATTATTAGCTAATTATCTAGTATATGCCTACCAACTTCCTAGTTCACATAAGGCGACTGAAAATATTATTACAACTTGTATACAAGGATATTTCATCTACATCTAGGCCACTCAAAATAGATAAAAAGGAAGGAGAGAAATGGTAAATTCTCAAATGCCCAGAATCTACTATATATAAATAACTATATATTTATATTCTATTGTACTTAAAACCAATACGAATTTTTATTAGGTAATTAATTATGATAGAGAGTATAATGATTTTGAAATTGGTAAGAGAAAGTGGTAAATAATCCACTTGGTATATGAAAGAGTGCTGAATTAGAAAATATAAATAAAAAGAACTTTTCTGAGCATGAGAAAATTAAAACAAGAAATACAGCCATGTAAGCTTCTGAAGAATAATCTAGTTTGATAAATACAATTCTTCATATGACATTCTGAATTTTGAAAAAATATTTCATGACAGATATGATTTTTAATAAGTCTTTCCTAAAATATCTATTCTGGAGGAAGAACATATCTAGCTTAACCCATTGTATTAAATTTGATGATGCCAACTACTATTAATAGAAAATCATTCATATAAACTATAATGCAAAGTAAACCTAAAATCCTGTGGAGCATAAAATTAACAAAGTGTGTTATTGAACCCATAGTTTTAATGCAAATATTAATCATTCAAATGAGTGGGAATCACTGCTGTTCTCAGGAAGCTTGTCATCAATATAGCTACACCTATTAGAAAACTGTCCTTCCACATCAGCCAAGAGTATAAATGAAATCTCATTTCATGTTCCTGCATAGTTCACGTGGCAATCTCTGATTTATTATTTTAATTTAGATTGTGTCCAACTCATTTCTCTTTTATAGAAAAGTGTTTTTATTTTCTATTTTGGACATTTTTCATTATTTAGAACCTGGGTTCTAAAACAAAGTATAACAAAGCAAGCTAAGTTCACAAAATGATTTTATAGAATTTCTATTTTGAGATCACTTAAAACTTAAAGAAAATATATACAAGGTTATCACAAAGTTTGTATCACTCACCCAGATTAGCCAGGTGTTATATTTTGATGTCTTATTCATTTTGTCTTTCCCTACATATAGATAGGCATATACTTTGGAGCCATATTAATACTCTTCCCCTCATTAATCTTTAATACGGAAGTTTTTGCACCCATAGATAATTATTGTGTAATCAATTATTACTACCACGGCTTCAAAAAAAGTTATTTTTAACTTTATTATTTTTAGTGGTCTTACTAGTTGATATTCTGCTGTCATGGAGATCTGCCCTTTACCTTATCGATCTACCTATGCATCCATCTAGTTATTATATATTTATTATTTATTTATTCTAACTCATTTATTATTCATATGGAATCATGAGTTTCTTTTTATTCATTGTATTGTAATCTTAAGTTGTCTCTTTTTCTTTTAATGCCCAAGTTATCCTAGATTTGGCTAGGTGGAAGCCCCTTAGTCTAACTCATGTGTCATTTGACACCATACCATAACACTTTGAACTTTCCTTTACTTTCTGGCTCAATAGGATGTTGCATTTGCAGCTTGTGCTTTTTCTCTGCCTGAGATATAAATTTATTAGCCATTTCTCTCTAAGATACCTTAGTCTTATTATAGATGGTATTTTAAAATAAAAATCAGAATCTAAGTATGCTCATTGCTACTGGAAGTTTTGTTTCTAAATCATTTCAGCAAACAGAGCTACAATGTGTACATGTATGTGTGTGCATGTAAGTATATATACAAAAGCAGGTGTATCTTGATGTGCACGTGTGCATATTAAAATTATGAATTTTAAGACAGCCGCTCAGGCTCTTTCTAGTCTTTCCATATTTCATATCTGTGTCACTTTTCTTTAGTAATAAGAACACTACTCCCTAACAACATTCTACAGTATGCAAAAAGCTTTATTATAAATGCTACTCTAATGCCACTGTGAAAAATCTTCCTACTAAGTGAAGTTAAATAATTTTAAATCATTTTCATGTATTCATACTTGAAGATATATGCTTTTATTCTTGGATTTTTATGCATATATATATATATAACTATTTATATATATAAATAATTTTCTCCTTTCACCAGTTACATAGTATAACATTTTGTGTATATAACCTTTTTTTAGTAAACTATTGTATGTTAGAATTTAGTTGCTTCCAATATTTTGCATTTTCAAAACAATTCTGTATATATGACCATATTGTTTAATTTTTTGAGGAACAACTTAAGGGCAAATTCCTACTAAGGAGGATTATGGTTTTATTTCAGTTATTGTCAAATACCCTAAAGTATTATTTTGAATAGTCAGGAAAGCATAATGATTGTATTTTTTCATCTTACTGCAGATATCCTTTAGTTTCAGCCAAGTACCTTTGATTAAATCTACAAAAACTTTTATAAAACAAGTAAAATCTAGAAATTGAACTACAGTTACATGGAAGAAATGGAAATACATTTCTCAAAATTATGAGTAAATGAAACCAAACAAAAACAGTATATACTCTATGATTATATGTATATAATACACAAAACAAGTAAAACTAATCTTAGCGTTATGATACCAAGTTAGTCATTATCTTCAAGACTGATAGTGACAGAAGAAGCTCAAGGAGGCTCAGATTTGCTGAATAAAATTCTATGTAATGACCAGAGTACTTGTGACAAAACCATGCCCAGTTGAAGAAAATTGCAATTTAAAAATGTATAAATGCTTTCATGTATAAAATAAGTGTTTATTCAATAAAATATTTAAGATAAATGTATCTATTTTTCACTAATGTCATCAATAACTCAAAAAACAGGAGATGCGGGAGAGGATGAGGCGAAAAGGGAATACTTTTACACTGTTGGTGGGAGTGTAAACTAGTACAGCCTCTGTGGAAAACAGTGTAGCGATTCCTAAAAGATCTAAAAATTGACTTTCCATATGACCCTGCAATCCCCCTTCTGGGAATATACCCGGAAGAACTCAAAACACTCTATAAAAAAGATACCTGCACACGTATGTTTATCGCAGCATTGTTCACAGTAGCAAGAACATGGAACCAACTATGCTGCCCATCAAAAGAGAACTGGATAAAAAAATGTGCTATGTATACACGATGGTATATTATGCAAACATAAAGAAGAACAAAATCATGAACTTCACAGCAACCTGGATGGACTTAGAGTCTATAATACTGAGTGATCTTTCACAGAAACAAAGAACTGAGTATAACATGTTCTCACTCATAAGCGGACCTTGAACAATTATCGTAATACTATTAAGAGAATGATTGGCAGTAGTGGAAAACTGCTGAGAAGGGGGTGGACATCTCATTAACAAGGGTGCCTCCATAATGCACATTTGTATATCTAACCCTGAATTGTAGCCCACATCTTCAAAATAAAAAAAAAAAAATTAAGTTTTCCAAATATAAGGGACAATATTTAGAGTCAAAGGACAGATGTAATTGTAGGAAGATGTTTTTAATACACACAAAACTTTAGAAAGAATATGCAATTTTTAAAAAGTTAGTTTTGGAAAAGTTGCTAACGTTATTGTATTTTTCATAAATGTGGACAAATTTGAAACTTTTTAAAGATTCCATATAGTACAAGATCATATTATTCAGGATAGTTAATGTGAACTACTTTAATGGACAAATATAGAGATCTCAGTGGCATAACAAAATAAAGGTAAATTTCTCATTAGATAAAATGGATTTAAACCTGGTGACTATATAGAGCCTATGTAGTAGTTGTTCTTTCAAAACGTTTTAAAATTATGGTTCCACCATCTCAACACATGACCAGTGTAGACTCTGCAAAGAGAAAGAAGATAGAGGCCAAACACACTAGTTTTGACTTTCCAAGCTGAAAGTGACACACTCACCACCCATTAGCAAAACGTGTCCATGTGGCTACAACATAACTGCAGAAGACACAGGGAAATGTAAGTGGACCCTGTAATATTTGGTGATTACTTAGTGTCTCTACCATAATGTGGCAGTCTAGTCACTAAATATGTTTTTGCTCCCATTTTCTTCCAGTTTCTTTCAAGGAAACAAACAAACAAAAATTCATTGCAATCACTACACACGAGTAATTTGTTACACAGCCATAGTGACCAGGCTATTTGCAAGTTTAAATGAAAGAGAATGCAGAAATAAAAAAGAACCTTTAAAACAACTGTTAAGTCAACTAATTCTAGTGTCAAAATTAGCCTGTAAACAAAGGACATTTGTGCCTGTAATTCTTTTTTCTTGACTCTAAATTATTTCCTTTATATCTTCCTTAATTAAAACATTGAATAATGCATATTAGACTTCATGTTTCTAAGAGTTTTATAATGTATTCTGAAAAGTCCAATGAATACTGAGAGCTAAAAAGTATTCTTTAGTCAATGAGGATATAATCTGTACTGATTTCATGGTGGTATTGATCTGCACTTTGCTAGTTCATTATTAATCAATAACTATGAGCTCATAATAAATCTCCTGTTGTAGTTCTACTGTTTCTCAAGAAATGATGCAAAATTAGATAATAAAATAAAGTGCTAGAATATTACATATTTTATAATCCAGGTGATTTACGTGCTAAAATGTTTGGAGCCTGAGTAAGGAGAGTGGAAGGGTCTACCTGTCTCTATTATCTCTATCAATATGTTTTGATTAGATTTTGGATTTCTTGAGAGAATTCTTCTCTAAAAATATTATGTACATATTTAATATATTTTTATGGTCTAGAAAAATCTACGTTTAGGTCTGAGACTTGATTTTCTTCTTAAATCTGTTCAATTATCAAGGTCCAATATCTCAAGACAATTCCCTCCCATTCTATAAATTCATTTCTTTTTAACTACTATCAGATGTGTTTAGTCTTCTCATTCTTTCCTACAATGTATTTTAACCTCTTTTTCATTGATTCCTAAAGATGTAACTTTAACTTCATTAATTCTTTCAAACATGCGTCTCCTTTTTCTTTATAATATTTTCTATTCATTTATCTCAGTAATTATATTAAATATCATTAAAAATTTTAATTAAAAGAAAATTTGTTAAAATAAATGTTGATATATTTCTAGTTCCTGAGGCTTTTATTTGTCTCGTACAACAATCAGCTAACTTATTTGTTTTTCAATTTTCATAAGCATCATATTTTACTCACTTAAGAATGTTTTATTTTAAAATAATTATTTCATTTTATTATTCATTATTTCATTTTATTATTCATTGCATTAGTCTTATTTAATTTATTGATTAATTAAGGGAATAGAGTGAGTTTTACACACAGGGAATCAATGCAACTTTTTGGTTACTATGAGAGAATAATTTTGATTTATTTCTTTTGTGATATTTTCTACTTAAGTATGACCAAATCTTCACAATTCAAATTAATTTCTGTGTTTTTGTAAAGTTTCCACTCTATTTTTAGCATGCTATCCTCTATCTGCCAGATAGTGCTAACAAAATTTGAGACTGCAAGCATCTTTATTTTTATTTAGAATAAAATTCTATGTTTATATTCTCAATATTTCAGAGGGTATCAAATTTATTTCCATTTATTTCCTTCTTGGTCTGATGTGAGCTATATAATAATAAATGAATCCAACTCTATGTTCTGATAAATGGTTGTGTGGAACCTGATACAACTGATGTAGAAATTATCACAACAAAATCATAAAACTGGGGTAGTAGTAGAAACTTACAGAGGGAATTGGAATTTAGAATGTCCCAAAAGCCACCAAAAAATGTCTGTTAGAGCCCTCTAGGTGGCAGTAGCCAAAAGAGAGTTTTGAAATTAAAGTTACTTCTTTGGTTTCTCCTGTTTGTGAAAGTTTGCTGTTAGCATCAGCTGTTAAATCAGCCATTAACCATTTCATTTGTTTATATGTTCTTTCCAGCTGGTTTCGCATGTGTTTGTGGGCAATAGCTTGTTTTAAATATCCAGATATACATCCTATTCTTCTGTAAACTGCTAGACATAAGGTACTTTTCTACTATATATATAATTAATTGAAGTTTGAAATCTTCAATATTCAGGTTCTTTAGCAAATAGTCATATAGTATTCTTTGAATCTCTTGTCTGTGTATATTTATATATGTACATTCTTAATTATCTATCATGTAAAAAATAGTGGGAAAAATTCAGACAATAGTTTAAATATAAAATAATAGTAACTAGAATTCACTTTGGTAAAAAATGACAATGCAATAAGATGATAAAATATTCAATGTATTCATATGAACATAATTTTATAACTTTTATTATAGTTGTATAATGAGAGCTTATTTTTATAATATTATTAATTTGTTATACCAACTAGTTTTCTGGCATACTTTTTACCAATATTAAATAAAGATTAGCATGCTAAAACTTTTAACATTCAAAATAATCACAAAAGCTCATTAAATTTGCTTAAGATGTAAAGTTTTGTTTTACATATTGGCTAATTACATGTAAAATTATGCAAATACTTTCAAAATGTTATGTGAATATGCAACCAATCATCTTCACTTTTAGTTAAAATAAAAGGGAAATACACATATTTTAAACATTCTTATGTAACATCCATTTAGATGATTTTATCTTGTGCTTTAATATTTTTTCTATTACTAAGATTTTAATTACCAATTTAACAAGCTCAGAAAAAATTTATCCATCCTTGTTTTCTCCCAGAAATATGTTTAAGTTTACATTATTTGTAGAAGACTTGTGAAGCTTTTTTTTTTTTCATTTCAATATGGTTATACATATGAGATGAAACATTTTCTTGTGTCGTATGGGTGCATTTCAGACATCAGTTAATTTGCATTGAATGGATTTCGGAATATTATTTTAAAATATTTTATGATCATTTATCTTCTATTATTTCTTCTTGCATTTTCCTTAGTGTCTATCAAGTTTGTTCTGTTTTTTGTTTGAGAACAACTGCAAGTTTTTTTTTTTAAGAAAAAGCATTACATGTTCTCAATTCATGAATACAATTATAATAATGAACAGAACATGTAGAGCCTTTGAAATACCTTTGACCTAGATTCCATGATTATATTGACATTTTTTGATAAACTTATTTGCCCTCCAGAGACTTCTACTTTTAGAAGTATGTGAATAAAGACTAATTTTCTGAAATACCTTACTCATTTACATTTTAACCAGTCCTTTGTTTCAAAGCAGTTATTTATATTGCAGTAAAACAACATAAAAGATTCTTTTTTTTCAATTTTAAAAATATTGGCTACTAGACGACCAGTTTATGTTAAGTAATATGCAACTGTGACTCATAATCTACCTTTTGGAGGTCTCTCATTTTTGTGTACTGTTTTTTTGCTCAAGAATGGGGCAAGGATTTTAATTCGGGGCCTTCATCTAATTAGTCTCAATGTGGTACTAATAATATCATAATAAGTGATGTTAGTAATAACAATACTAATAAAATAATCAGCATCTTATTTATTGATCTACCATTTCAGACTTTTTGTATGTGAACCACCTAGAGTGTTGGAAGAAATAATGTAGAGTTTAATAAATGGAATAATTCCTGCCCTCGGAGAATTATTTTGTCAGACCAAGAACTGGAATCATATAACATGACAGAAAAATTGATATAGTGAATTTAATTAAGCAGTATATATCATATTTCCTTATGTTAAACTGTACCTTGCTATTTTTAAAAATTACTTTTCTTTCAAACTATTTGCATTGCTTTCTTTCACCAATAAGGAGAAAGTATGAAAGAACAATAGCAACTCAAAGAGAGAAGCCAGAAGAGCACTCTGACAGGCAGTGCAGTGGGTAAGAAAAGATGGCAAGGAGAAGAATATGGACAATGAAGAAAGAACCTACCTATAAACAAGGGTATAGGAAACTATAGTTTAAGAACATCATAAAAGGTAAGGGGGTTTCAGTGCAAACTGAGGAATGATTAAGAAAAAGAAGTATGCCTACAAACAAGAAGTATTCAGTTTGGAAGTGTAGGTTTGGGAGAATGTAAGGGTGTAAATGTTCTTCTAGTACTCACGCAGTAGCAAGGCTTTTATCTTCAGAGGTTAAAAGTTGCTATACAGCTTCATCTCCAAATTTTGTTTATATCTGCATTTGTCGGTTTAGACACTTGAATTCAATTCCTACTACAAGTCGTTTTTTTTTAATTGAAGGGTTTTTCATTTATGTTCCTGCAAAATTTTGAAGGAATAAATGAGAAATTCCAATACTGTCAGAATTTTTTTTAAATGAATAGCATTACATGAAAGAAAGTAAAGATACTAAAATGAGAATCTATATGATTGACCAACGGTGTAGTTTATTCTTGATTTCTCTTTCATTGTTCTTCTATTCTGTTATTAACCCTGGAAAAGAACATTATCACAAGACCCAAGATGTAGAGATTTATACTATAGACCAAAAGTAAATAAAATAATATACAATAGCCAAGTACCCCAGAGAAAAGTATTCTTGATTATTAATGAATAAACTTATTCTGTTTAAGGGCCAATTTGCATTGCAAAAAAAATTTCATTAGGAGCAAAATCCTAAAATGTATTTTAAAAGGTTCGAGAATATACAGCTAATTCAGCAAAAGAAAATGACCTGTAAAAAAAGTCTAATCTTAGCAAGCTTTATCTCTTATAATTGACTAAAAATAGGAATTGTGTAGTTGTCTAGGAAGCTTACTCCTCGTTCTGACATTGATTCTTTTTTTAGACTCTCATATTGTTCTTTATTGAACCAAAATGTTGATAATTATTTGTGCAAGATTCTCTCTTTGGAATTCTCCCGAGGCTGTAATTTACTACTTGACTTTAAAAATCCATCATTTTACTAAGAAGAAATAGCAATTTTTTTATATTCTGGCAGAGTGACCTACTTAGAACTTAAGTTAATAGGCACAGGTAACATGAGTTTTTGTAATATTTATTAAAAGCATACATGCAAATAAAATGGTGTGAGAATTTTGTGGCATTGCATTTGATGATATTATAAATTTTATAAATATTAAAAATGAAAATAATCAATATATTATTTATACAATAGACAATAGAATTGCAGAGTTAACTTATGACTATAAATTTTTACTACAAATCTTGGAGCCAAATAAGAGTCAGCCAGGTAAGTCATGCTATCGTCGCTCCTAATACTTTTATTTTGCTTGTTACTTTTTGATTGTTTGCTTTTTAAATGTTATCTCAGGAATGCTTGATGGTCTATCCTTTATAGTACAAGTTCAAATATTTCACTGAGGCATTATTTTTTGTTTTCTACTAATATAATTATGAATCCCTCTTGCATTTTGGGCAATAGCATGACCACACCTCTGTTTACCACCCACGAAGCAGTAAGCAAA
This sequence comes from Tarsius wallacei, assembly GCA_963574415.1. Taxonomy (NCBI): domain Eukaryota; kingdom Metazoa; phylum Chordata; class Mammalia; order Primates; family Tarsiidae; genus Tarsius; species Tarsius wallacei. The sequence goes on along the minus strand of CAUYQG010091473.1, from coordinate 27,012 downwards.
AGTATATTTTTAAAAAATTATTATTGAATTAATATTAAAGATGAGAGCATAGTTTCTATCCATGGCAAATTGTAGATTCAAGAATTGAATAGAATTCTAACTGTAAAGTATTTAATTACAAAAGTAATGCTACTCATACTAGTTTACTATTTTGTTACCAAAAAATACATTCACATAGAAAGTTGAAAATAATTTAGCATGAAGAAGTAGAAAATTTCTGAGACATATTTCAAAGAAAAATGAACACATAACAATTGCTATGAAGAGACAACCAAGTGAATCTCTCAAATATCTTGGTGACAATTTTAATCACATAAATGTTCACTTTCCATTTTTATGGATACATCATTATGACATATTTATCACTATGTATATGGTAATATACTGTAACTATAAACTACAGTTTAGATTAAAGATATGTAAAATTTTAAAACCATTAATAAAGTACAACTGTTACTCTCAAAATAATATGCCACCACTTTATTTAAATGTTATTTGTAAATAGTTTTGACATAAAAATTCAGGAAATGTATTTATATACAGTTTGAAATGTAAAGCCAGAAAGGAGAATTAAAATGTATCAATTTTAAAGAAAAACTCCATTGGTAAAATTTTGTTGCTTTTCTGTGGATGTGCAGAGGTTAGTGGTGTTTGCAGCTTGCATCTCAAGTAACTCTCAAAGCAAAAGCCTCAGGCAGCAGTAGCAACAAGAGGGTGCAAAAAGGCCACATTTTCCAGAATGCAGGTTTGTTCTTCTTAATGATAAACATGACCCAAGGAATCAAAATCTGTTAACATAAAGATGGAATATAAAACAAAATAAAACAGAAAACTGGGAAAATAAAACTAAATATAAAATCTATTCATTTATTTTATATTATTTATAGAAAAGATCCCCCACAAAATGTGAGGAAAAAATAGTCTTAAAATATTTATTGTTAAAAATGACAAATTTTATATACTTATTTTACTTCTGATCTATTTGGAGAAAACATATTTTATATGAGATAATTTAAAATGTTAACAAGACTGAAACAATTATATTCAGTTGAGGCCAGAATACCCCATTAAAAGCGGCTGTTAGCTGTATATGCTATTGTCTTTGTCTCTTGAAACTGATAATAACAATAAAAAAGTCTGAACCATGGGTGGAAAATAATAATCACCTGGAGAGAAAACAAGGCATTAGTGAAACAGTAGAATTCTGAAAACTAGGAAGAGCAAGATAGAGTGATAATGTATGAAAGAACATAAGATGGAGTTAATGTACCCAATGAGCAGTCACTTTAACACTGCCTAGATTTGTCATGTTTTTCTAGCTGTTCACTTTAATTTACCCTCTAATCACAAGCTGAGGACAAAACTGGTTTCCTAAAGGTAGCTATTGATAATTGCTTTACAACCCCTCCCCAGCTTGTTTCATAAACAACTTAATCTAATCAGCTCTTCATGACCGTCATGACACAGATTCCATCAACATCTCAACTGTCACGTGACTAACCCACCCATCTGCCTGCTGTCCATCACCTGACTTCAGTACCTGTGCTTACCTGCCCTTTGTGATGATGTGGAGCAGACCACTATCCAAAGGGAAAGTTTAAAATAATTCAAATGGAAGTAGTCGTTTGTCATTGCTTTACTAAACTCTGGTATGGCCATGTCTCTTTATGCTATGGCTGCCATGTTTCCTAAGGTTTGGCCACCCTCTCCTACCTTGGAGAGGTGAATCTCCTTTCTCTCTTCTCTCTCTCTAATTGACTTTCTAAATAAACCATATTTTCTATTCTAACTTCTGTGCAATTCTTTGCATCTTTCACGTGGCACTGGAACACAGACCAGACATCTCCCAGAGGGTCTGGCCTAGCATTTTGGAGGTCCTGCTGGGATATTTTGATACCTAACAGTGTATTTTTTTTTTTTTTTGAGTTGGAGTCTCACTCTGTCGCCCAGACTGGAGTGCAGTGGCCACTCCGGGCCACCGCAGCCTCGACCTGCTGGGCTCCAGCGATCCTTCCGCCTCAACCTTCCAAGTAGCTGGAACTACAGGCGTGCACTATCACACCAGGCTAATTTTTTGATTTATTGTAGAGATGAGGTCTCACCAAGTTGCCCAGGAGAGTCTCAAACCTGCGGGCTCAGGCAATCCACTCACCTCAGCCTCCCAAGATGCGGGATTACAGGCTGAGCCACTGAGCCCGGCTGAATCTAACAGTGTATTTAATAGAGAAGAACAGGTAGACTCAAAGACCTATAGTTACAAGAAATGGCACAGATAAGACCAGTCATTTTTCTGTATAGAATGAGATCTCTAAAAGGAGACATTGAGTAGATATTGTAGTATTATGTATTTGTTAAAATCAACATCTGAAAAGAGAAAAGGGGGAGCAAAATTAGACAAAAAAAGAAGTTGAACAGTGATGTAAGCCAAATAAAGACTTGGCTAACCTTACAGGAATCTCTGAAACATACATAGTTTGTCAAAGTTTTTGCATGATGAGTCATCATGTCAGATCTTTATTCCCTTTCCAGATATTTTAATCCAGCAATGGAGAAGTGTGTCCTTGTGCAGGAGTCTTGTTATACCTTAATGCTCCTTGGTCATACACATTTCTTCATTTCTCACAAGAAGAGGACTGAAGTTCTTGATTTTTTAATGATGTCTGCATTGTAAATAGCCATGGAGGTAGAGACTGACTCCAAGACAGAGGTCAGATTTGTTTGGTGTCTGGTATAAATGAGACAACGTCTTCTTTTCGGGCAAAGATTTGACTCTCAAACATTTGGGAAAGAATTGTGATTACTGAAGTTTGAGGTTCCTCTACTATTATGCAGCATCCACCTGAATCTCTGCTTCCTTGTTGGTAGAAATTGGGAAGCAAGAGAAACCACTATGGACGTGAAACACATACTACCTGTTGCAGCCTAGAGGATAATGTCATTTGCCTCTGACACAGGAGCTTTTTGTCTTCATTTACCATCTGTTAAACTGGAATGGCCAAAAGCTAGCTAGAAAGTAGGGTAAACTCTTGAACATATAACAGTTCTGGACAGTTTATGGTGGTGAGAATGGGATGCTGAAAGAGACATAACTTCTGAAGAAAAGCACAAGGGCTCCCCACAGACAACTTAGGAATTTAAGAAAAATCACTGTCATCTGATGTCAAATGTTTTCATATTTGGTGGGTGATGAGGGATGGTAAGGGGGTCTCACAGAAAAAGGCTACCTTTTAATGAATATTTAGAGGCTGAGTGGCAATAGGGACAACTGCCCTCTACCCTCATCTCAATTGTGTTAAGGAAAAACATAGTTAAGGGTGAGGATGAGCTTTCCTGGTTCCAAGGAGATGGAAGACCATTGTAATTGGCTGAGTATTCTGGGGTACTGGGGTTGGAGAGTTACCACACTTGTATGACCCCGTCAATATAGGAATCAAAGTCACCATCCAGCCACATCCTGTGGACAGATGTAGCACCCAGATTCAAATGATGGGTTGTGGCCATGTAATTACAGAGGAAAGAGAATGTGGTTTTGGGGATTGGGCTCCACAGAACAACTTAATATAAGGACTTTGTTGTTTCTACATGTAAATGTGTAACCAGAATGGATATGCTACATGCTTGTGCATCCCTATCCCAAAAGTGCCAGTATGAAACATCCTAAACATGCTAGTGAGACAAACTTTCCTGTCATTGTCTTCCAAGGTGTAGGTTATGTTTTAGCATGAATGCCTCTACCCAGATTCAAAAGTTTTTGCTCTATAGTGTCCTGTATTTGGCAAGTCAGAATCCTCAGTGCCAATGTGTAATTAGTATTCCTGTAAATTGGAAGGCCTGCTTCTCCTCGCAAAGTGTCTTGGGACTACGTGAACAGTCTCAACTTTCACTGTTCACAGTGATCCAGGAAAAACTGCTGTTTCTGTGATCTTTACCGAAAAAGAAGGCATAACATTAATGGATTCATTGAGTATTGGAGAGTACACACATCACTGTGGCTGAAAATTTTGTTGATTGGAGCTCCTAATACAGAGAAGCTGCTTACTTCTAGGCTTCCCTTTGGTATTTTGGATTCCTTGTCTCCCTGATATGGCTCTCCGTTTCTTCTTTTTTTTTTTTTTTTTAGAAGCATCTATTAGTTTTCCTAGTCTCTTGCCAAATTGAATGGAAGCATTAAGACTTTATGGTTTTATATTCACATTTAATTTTTTCAACTCAAACTCTATGACTGGCAAAGTAGAGAAGGGCTAGAAAGCTTTGTTTGTTACATGCAAATGGAGGATTTAAGAACATAGCAAGAAGGGCACTAGCTTTAAGTGAAAAAGTGCCTGTTATTCTTTTATGGGAGACTGTATCTCCCACTCAGTTACAAATACAAAGCTGCTGACTTAATGGAGCACTCAAGTCATAAAGATTCCCTAAAATTCTTGGGTCTGATTCACTCATGTTTCAACTAAACATAAACCTGATGTTGCCTACTGGGCCACTGTAGCTATTCAACCTCAGTAGCAATCTTGCAGAATCACAAATGGAAGTTTTCATTTCAATCAATGGACAGACTCAAGGCCATTAAAGCTCTCATCAATACTCCTCTTAAAGAAACTCATATTTTTAAGAACTTTTAAGCTGCTACCAGCAACCTATTTCTTTTCTCTGCAACTTAGAAAATTAAAGAGTATCAGAATAAAGTCATCCTTCTTAGGGTCTACCAAATTAAGGGTTACCATTATAGTTTATTATCAAACTGTCCAGGTCATATTTGTAGATACCTTACCTAAGACTCCCATTTTCTGAGACTTAAATCAAGCTGCTAATTCAGCCTGTACCAACTAGGATACTACTGTTTGCTTCCTGGATCCATCATCATGAAATTTTCACTATCAAAGCCTCAGTAGAAAGTAAAGGACTCTATGCTTATTATGTCAGACTTACCTGCCAGAAGCTGGGCCATTTGATCTATGATAATGAAGAAGACGTTTTACAAGGAATACTTCCCATATAACAGACTTGTGAGACCTTTTGTGGGCTGTCTGTGGTCATTTACGTTTGCTGCCATTTTTTTTTTTCAGCTTATTCTCAGTTGACTTTCCCATCGTGGCCCTTAAAACTAATCTGTGCCATGTTTATGTTTTCTGGAATATTTGCAACTTGATAATTCATATTATCATAAAAGCCACTCAACAACAGACTGAATGTTAAAATATTTAAAAGACCTTCTATTCTCCCTGTTCTCTATAGGCTTCTGGTATAACAAAGTGTTGAAAAATAGATAAGGAAATTTTCTCATTCTACTTCCCTCACCTCTTAATTTGCACAATTTAGTAGTGCAGTTGAAATATTACATGTGACTGTTGTCCCCCAAATGATTATATCCTTGTTGCTGCCTCTTATGTAAGATTGAGACAAAAATTATAGTGGCTTATATAGATGAATTTTGAAAATTCAGTATCCTTTCTGACTAATTCTTGGCATGATATGCCCTAACATCAACCAGTCCACTTAGTACATTCGTTAAATGAGCACCTCCCTTAAAAGAAGCTTTAGAGTTTTCATACTTAATTGAAAATACAAACAAAAACAGCAAATATAGAGCATACTATAAAGAGGAAACTCACTTATAAATCAAGGGAAATATATGCAATACCTATGTGCTAAATAATATAAAATATTGATGCCAAAAATCAGAGATCTAAATAAATTACAAAATATGCTGTGCATAATTATTATAAAATTCTTTATTGCTAAGATGTCAATATTCCCCAATTTGATGCGTGTATTAATTGTAATGTTAATCAAAGTCCTAGAAAGTTTTTTTTTGTAGAAATTGACAAGCTGACACTAAAATTCATATGGAATATGAAATAAGCTAGAAACTATTGCAAAATAGAATAATACAATGGACAGCAGATATGACTAATGTTTGGCTAAGGTATGAAAGTGAAACAACGGAAAGATAATAGTATTTTCATTATTTTTATTCTGCTGGAAACATTTGCTGTTTATAGGAAATAAAAAAACTCACCTACTGTACCTCATATCCTGTACAAAAGTTAATTTGAATGTATCTTCAAACTAAATGCAAATGAATTACAAGAAATATAGCCAAACATTTATGTCACCCTGGGTTTGTCAAAGAATTTTTAAATATCACAACATAACAAAAAACATAAATTAATTGATATATCAAACTGCATCAGTAATGACAAATATCATCCTGCAAAATAAATTGTCAAAAATATGCAAATTACACATTAAGAGAAACATATTTGCAAATCACATCTGATAATATGTATGTAAAATATATAAAGGCTTTTAGAAGCAAAACATTCATGAAATAAATTTTAAAAAGTTAAATAAACAAGTCCATACAGATATTTTATCAAATATATGTGAATACATACATAAATAACACATTAATTATAGAATAGTTCAGCATCATTTGTTATTATAAAAATAAAAAATAAAACTAAAATCAAATACTGCTGTATACTTATAGTATGACTATGACAGTAATGAATCCTGTAGATCTGCAGGGTTTTATTTGGGGGGGAAATTCAGTAAAAACACATAGATATCAGATATATGCATGTGTGTGTTCACATAAATGTCTAAAGCTAAAAAAATGAACAACAATATAAATAATGATAGTTAAGATTATAACCCAAATAAGTAAATAATATCAATGAATTTATATTAATATAAATACATATTTAGATAAACAAGAAAAAAAGCAAATGTTTTACAGAAAAATTCAAATTCATAAAGTCAAAAGAGCAAGGGAAATACAAATCAACACTTAACAGCACAGTAATAATTTCTGAAAGCAAGATAAACAGATGAATGCTAAAATTAGTAAGTTTTATATATAGTATAATTTCACAGCATCAGTGTATCTCCGCTAAAAAAAAACATTTCTTGAACACAAAAGAGGAAAACAAGTGACTTTAAGTACCTAGAAGACATCACTCTAAACATGGTTTAAGGTTAATATCACTGGTGATGGGACATGTCAATGCCATGTACTGTCTACTAAGACCTCTAAAAAAGTCATATTAACTTGGAGATAGTTTCTACTAAGAAATTCCATGGCCTCTATCAAAGTAAACATAAGACAAACCCAAACTGTAGGACATTTTACATGAAACTTAATCAATACTGTTAAAAAGTATTAAGATCATGGAAAACAAGAAAAAATGAAGTAATCGCCAATCATTGCAGGAGGTAAAAAATTTGACTAGTGAATTTAATATGTACCCCTAGATAAGACCCAGAAACATAGAAAGGATATTGGTTTAAATACTGATTAAAACAAAACAAAAACAACAACAACAACAACAACAACAACAAACACCAAGATCTTTAATTTCTATGGTTTTATAATTATGTGAAATGTAAACATTGTGGGATAGGTTTCATTCCAGGGATGCAGGCCTGGTTCAAAATTCACAAAACCACAAATGAAATACAGCACATTAACACGAATAACCAGAAAACACACAATTATCTCGATAGATGCAGTAAAAGCATTCGATAAAATGCAGCATCCCTTCTTGATGAAAATTTTTGAACACCTAGGCATAGAAGAAGCATTCCTTGAAACAATAAGAGCAATCTTTGACAAACTTACAGCCAACATTTTGCTTAATGGACAGAAGCTAGAAGCATTCCCTAGCTGGAAGAGCTGGAACAAGGCAAGGATGCCCACTCTCACCTCTCCTGTTCAACACAGTACTGAAAGTGCTAGCCAGAGCAATCAGGCAAGAGAAGGAAATAAGAGGTATGCAAATAAGAAAAGGGGGGGTTAACATATTTCTTTTTGCAGACGATATGGTTCTCTTTTTGTGGATGATATGATTCTATACCTAGGAACTCTAGATAATCTGTTAAAAACCTACTGGCACTGATAAATGACTTTGGCAAGGCTTCAGTTTACAAAATCAAGATGCAAAAGACAGTTACATTTCTATATAACAATAACAAGCAGACTGAGAACCAAATTAAAAAACACAATCACATTCACAATAGCACACACACAAAAAAATACCTTTCATCCATTTAACCAGATAAGTGAAAAATCTTTAAAATGAGAACTACAAGAAAATCAAGGAAATCAAGGATGAGGCAAGCAAATTGCTATTCACAATAGCAAAAACATGGAACTAACCCCAGAAAATATCCCATGCTCATTAATTAGAAGAATCAATACTGTCAAGACAACCATCATACCCAATGCAATCTACAGATTTATTGCAATATCTATCAAATTGCCCAACATCAATTTTCATAGACCTAGAAACAACTATACAGAAATTCATATGGAACCAAAAAAGAGTACCAGTTGCCTAAGCAATTATTAGCAAAAGGAACAAAGCAGGAGGTATCACACTTCCAGACTTTAAACTTTATTACAAGACTATAATAACCAAGGCAGCATGATATTGGTACAGGAATAGGTACATAGACCACTAGAACAAGACAGAGATCTCAGAAATAAAAACATGTCCTTCAATCATCTCACCTTTGACAAAATCATCAATAACAATCACTGGGGCTTGAAAACCATATTTAGCAAATGGTTCTGGGAAAACTGGCTAACCACATGCAGAAGAATGAAACTGTACCATTATCTATCATCATGTATGAAAATCAATCCAAAATGGACCAAGGAGTTAAATGTAATACATCATACTACAAGAATCATAGAATAAAATGTCAGGAATACCCTTCTGAAGATCAGACTACACAATGAACTCGTGACCAAGCTCTCAAAAGCAAATGCAACAGAAGCTAAGATAGATAGGTGGTATCTAATTAAAATGAAAAAGCTTTTGCACAGCAAAAGAAATTATCAAGAGAGTAAAGAAACAACAATGGAGTGGCGGAAAATGTTGCAAGCTATGCATCTGAGAAAGGCCTAACATCCAGGATCTACAAGTCAAACTAACTGAAAGGGAAAAAATTAAAAAATAAAAACAAAACAACAACAACAAAAACATTAAAAAGTGGAGTAAAGAGGTTGGGTGTGGTGGCCCAAGTCTGTAATCCCAGCAATTTGGGAGGCTGAGGCAAGAGAATTGCCTGAGTCCGGGAGTTCAAGATCAACCTGAGCAACTTGCTAAGTCCTCGTCTCTACAAAAAATCAAAAAATTAGCTGGGCATGGTGTTGTGCACCTGTAGTTCCAGCTACTTGGAAGGCTGAGGCAGAAGGATCTCCTGAGCCCAGCAGGTTGAGGTTGTGGTGACCGTGAGCATGCCATTGCACTCCAGCCTGGACAACAGAGTGAGACTCCAACTCAAAAAAAAAAAAAAGTCAGTAGAGGACATGAAAAGCTACTTCTCAAAGGATGTCATGGAAGCAGTCAACAGACACATAAAAATGCTCAGCCTCATCAATTATCAGAGAAATGAAAATCAAAACTACAACCAGCAGGGTAACTATCAATAAGTCAAAAAAATCCAAAAAACAAAAAACAGGAGCTGACATGGCTGCAAAGAAAAGGGAACACTACTACACTGTTGGTGAGAAGGTAAACTAGTCCACCTCTATGGAAAACAGTGTGGTGATTTCTCAAAGAACTAAAACTTGAGCTTCCATATGATCCAGCAATCCCTCTTCTGGGAATATACCCAGAGAAACATAAATTACTCTACAAAAAGGACACCTGCACGCACATGCTTATTGCTGCACTATTCAGAATAGCAAAAACATGGAACCAACCCAGATGCCCATCAAAAACAGACTGGATAAAGAAAATGTGGTGCATACGCATGATGAAATATTAAACACTCATAAAGAAAAACAAAATCATGGCCTTCACAGTAACTTAGATGCAGTTACTAAGCATACTGAGTTAACTATCACAGAAACAAAGAATTGAATATCAAATATTCTCATTTATAAGCAGGTCTTGAACACTAGGCACATTAGCACAAGGGTGAGATCAGCAGTTGCGGGGCACTGTGAGGAGAGGAAGGGAGGGAGGTCAGAGGAGGACAGGTAGCAACACAATGGGTACCTGGTCTTTTACTAGGGGGAGAGAGGGCCAGCTAGAAGCCTAAACTTCACCTGCATACAGTCTACTTACATAGCAAATCCCCACTTGCACCCCACAGCACTAAAATAAAATTTAAAAAATATTGTGCACTAATTGTTTCATTAACCTAGGCACTCCACTTTTGAGTGTGTATGCATTTTGAATAGTAAAATCTTGCTTATTGAACATTTTATCATCATGCAATGCCCTTCTTTGTCCTTTTTAGCTGTTGTCAAAGTCTGTTTAATCTGCTGCAAATATAGTGACATCTGCTATTTTGTTTTCCATTTGTGTGATAGATCTTTTCTATTTACTTTGAGATTATTGGTGTCATTACACATGAGATTGGTCTCTTTAAGAGAGCAAAATAATGGGTCTTATTTTATTATCCAACTTGTCACTCTGTGTTTCTTAAATGGGACATTGACAACATTGACATTCAAATTTCATTTTGCTATGTGGAATTTTGTTCCTGATGTTGTGTTGTTATCTAGGTGCTATGTATTCTTGATTGTGTAGTGGTTTTACAGTGTGTGTGGTCTATGTACTTATGTGTGTTTTTTTAGGACAATAAGTATTATTCTTTTGTTTCAAGTTGAGAACTCTCTTCATTATTGGAACTCACTTCATTTTTAGTTGTAAGGTCAATCTGGTGATGACAAATTTACCTAGCAATTGCTTTTCTGAGAAATACCCTATTTTTCCTTTCTTTATGAAACTTAGTTTAATGGTGTATGAAATTCTTGGCTGGCATTTCTTTTTTAAGAGAATGTTAAAAATAAACCCCAACTTCTTCTAGTTCTAAGATTTCTACTGAGATTTTTGTCATTGGTCTGATAAATTTACCTTTGTAGTATATATGATTTTCTACTTCTACTGCCTTTAAGATTTTTTTTCTTTTTGCATTGACCGTGGATAGTCTGATGACTGTGTGCCTTGAGGATGATCATCTTGTATAATATCATGCAGGAGTTTCTGAATTTCTTGTGTATACATGTCATACTCTTTAGCAAATGTGAAACAGTTTCTCTAATCATATCCTCAAATACATTTTCAAAGTTACTTCTTTTCTTTCTCAGGGATGCCAATAAATTGTAGGTTTGGTCGCTTTATAAAATCTTACATTTTTTGAAAGCTTTCTTTATTTCTTGAAATTAATTTTTCTTTATTTTTGGAATGGTTTTTGTTTTGAAATATTTTTCTTCTGTTTGGTCTCATCTGCTGTTTAATGCTTCTACCTGCATTTTGAAATTCCTGCAATAAAATTTTCAATTCGAGAAATTCAATTTAGTTTCTTCTTAATATGACTATGCTTTCAAATCTTGAATAGTTTTTCTGACTCCTTTGAACTGGCTTTTCACTTTCTATTGTATCTTGTTGAGTTTCTTTGCCATCCATGTTCTGAATTTCATATTTGTTATTTTGGACACTTCATTCTGATTAGGATTCATTGCTTGGAAACTAGTGCAATTCTTTGAAGGTGACAAAACGGTCTTTTTTTTGTCATTGTCAAAGTTCTTACACTGGTTTAATCTCATCTCAGGTAGTAGATGCTTCTTTTCTGAACTTTCTATTACTTGGATGAGGCTTTTTGATTTTTGTATTCTCTTTTTCTCTTGTATGACTGGAGTACTCATAAATTGTATATGGTCTGTTGACTTTGTTTCTGGGTCTTTTCAGAGGGCCAAGACTATGTATGGGTTCCTTGGTTGTAGAAAGGTTCAATGACTTTCTCAGACATTGCTTGTTGTGGCAATGTTTTTGTTTGTTTGTGTTTTAGCAGTGTAGTTCAGGCTGAAGTTCAGTAGATGGTACTTAAGAGAGTAACAGCTGTTAGGCAGGCTTTTTACTTTTTTAATACTGTCCTCAGCGGGGGCAGGGGTGCCAGTAAAAGCCCAAAAAGTGCCTTCCTCCGGCATGCACTCAACTTCAAAGGAGGTTGAACTGCTGTGGAAACATGAAAACTGACCTCTTTCCATGCATCACCTGGGCTCCAATGGAAAGAACTGCCACTGCATCTGCAACAGTAAACTGGGATTAGTGAGTGGCTTTGATGTCCCAACTAGCACTGTGCACACGTTTTCTTTGTTTCCAAGGGAGCTTTGTTGAGCTGCACTCCCTCTGCCATTAAGAATGGTTTGCAATGAGAGTCAGATCTTTAGGGAACCCAGTACGCCCCGGGGGCCTGCGAGCACCCCATGCTTGTCTGAGTGAGAGTGGGTTGTCCTGCTGATGCTGTGATTCACGTGGGGACTGTCACCAGGAGAGACAGTGGCCCTATGGTGGGCAAATTTTTTGTCACCTGCTGTTTCTGTCTGGATCTGGGAGGATGTAGAGTGGCTAAACAGCTGGTCATTCAGTTCTCTGTTACCCGGAAAACCTCTGACCGCCACCAACAATGCTGCCTTGGGTTGTGAGAGGGACTCTCCAACTGTTTAGCAATCAGCAGATTGCCAGAGGAGTGAGGCAAACAGAAAAGCATTTCCACCTATCCTTTTAATTTGACTCTGAACTCCTGAGGGTGAGAGTGTCGATCTCAGCCAGAATCTTGCTTCTTTCCTTATTTCTGTGCACCCCAGCCTCATCATGTTGGTACAAAGGGGTTCTTTTTCTCCAAACTTCATTTTTCACTCAGAATTTGGGCATTAATCAGCAACTTCAATCGACCTCCTAAAGAGAAATAGTACGGGGTGTCTCTAGTCAGCAATTTGAAATCTTTCTTGGAAAAACTTATAATTTAAAATATTATCACATATAGGTACATTCTTAGAAATACTATAATGGGGATTTTGTTTTCTTACTCCAGATCTTTATTTGTATTAAACTTTGCACAATTTTTTTCAGTAAAGCAATATAAAAATATGTCTACTGCTAGTTTCTCTTTTTCTGAGGTGTGCTATATTTTTCTGAACGTTACACTGTTTTTGTTTTACAAAATCTGCGTAAGATGTTTCTTCATCTTTGTTTCAGAACTCTTCTTTTCAATTTCTCTAAAAGCTTGTGGGCAATTTTCTTAAATCATGTTCTTTATAATAATTCTTTCTTTCTTTCTACAAGAATAGTAACCTCATATGTTTTAGAAAGTGATGGGTTTTTTTCTGATTATATTGAGACTTGATCTATTTGTTTGCTTTGTCTGGAGCTCTCATTGAGTCATTTTTCTTTCTGTTATTCCCTCTCATATTCCTGTCCTGTCAATTTCTATAAATTATGAATTATTTGTGGGTTTTTTCTCATTAAAAATAGTATATTCGTAAATGGGAAACAAAATGTCTATTATAGAGTACCATGAAAATTACTGTGTAAGACCATTAAACACATCGTTGGAACCAGTGGCTCAGGGTACTCAAAAGCAACTTATTCATTTTATACATTATACAAGGCTTTTTAAGTAAAGACCTGAACCTATACTGGCTGCTTAACATATTAATATGAATTGAGCACTCAAGTGTTTTGTAGACATGAGCTATCAGTCTTTATTTCCAAAGATACTGTATTTAGTAGATTTGCTAGTGATGTAATTGAGTAAGAAAAGTATAAACATAGTCTGAACAAGCTATTGTGCAGAATTCATATTCACAGATGTGTTGTATGCATGCTTTCAGACTAGCTGATGCTCCTTGTGACCCACATCACTGAAAATATTTTCGGGGACATTAATATTTTTATAGTTTTCAGACCTTGTACTAGCAAGGTTTTTGCATGAATCTTTTACATATGGAAAATTGATTGAATGATTGTGATTAGTTTACTTAGAACTATAATGGTAAGTGAAAAATATAATTTAAAAACCTATATTTTTTATATTGAAAGAAAGGAATTCAGATTATGTTATCTAGAAGAACATAACTAAGATTATAGTAAGGAATAGTCTTTCACTGGAAACAAACAAACAGACAAACAAAAAACTTTACTTCTTCTTTGGCCCTAATAAAAAGTCTCAGGAGAAAATCATTTGTTTGCTTACTTGTCTTGTTATCATAGACATCATCATCATTCACAGGTATGCAGTTAAAGGAAGGGTTTTTCTGACCTAAATCTTCTAAATTACTTCCACTGAGATGCTCATTTGTAATAATACTAACATTATTGTTTTCCTGATAATCTTTTTTTTTCTATCTTCCTTTCTTTTTTAATTTTTATAGAGAGCTCCATAATATTAGTATTAAATATCAATCATTGAAAAGCATAGCATATGTTTTAATTCCCATTTGCAGATACTGAGGTGGTAGTATTCAGAAATAAACAGATTAGTAGAGGAAACAGATGTATGAGTTTAAACATATTATATTTGAGATGTCTATTAGACATCAATGTGAAGTTCTTAGTGTAAATTCAGATTTAGATCAAATATTGGAGCCATTATAAGGCCTATATATGAGCTGGTTTAATAAAGTAGTATAGACAGACAATGGAAGAGGCACATGTATTGGAGTCTGGCTTCTTGTAGTATTTAAATGCTGTAAAAAGAAGGAATACTCCATGACCATAAACTGCATATACCCCTAAAGCTATTGCAAAAAAAAAAAAAAAAAAAGAATCACCAGCGAAGAGAAATTAGATGTAACAGCCGTAAGGAAGCATGAAGATCAGATCAGGAGTGTGCATTACCTAAAGTCAAGTGAAGAACAATTTTTCAAGATGGAGAGAAAAAGTCTGAATAACATTTGACATAAATACATATCTCACAATTTTTATCCATTGATCCATAGATAAACATTTAGGTCATTTCAATATCTTGACTATTGCAAATAATATTGCAATGAACATAGGGATATAAATATTTCTTTGAGATACCAATTGGATTTGCTTTCAACATGTACCTGGAAATGAGATTACTCATAAATAATTCTATTTTAAATTTACTCTGGGCTGGGCACATGGCTCAAGTCCGTAATCCCAGTACTTTGGGAGGTCAAGGTGAGAGGATTGCCTCAGCCCAGGGCTTTGAGACTAACCTGGGCAACTTGATGAGACTGCATCTCTACAATGAATCAAGAAAAATTAGCCAGGCACGGTGACCCATGCCTATAATTCCACCTACTTGGGAGACTGAGGCAGAAGAATAACCTGAACCCAGCAGGTTGAGGCTGCAGTGGCAGTGAGTGTGTCACTGCACTCCAGCCTGGGTCATAGAGTGAGACTCTGACTCAAAAAAATTAATTAATTAATTAAATGAATGAATTAATAAATAAATCATTTTCTTCTGGAAATACTGTTTGCTATAATAGCTGTACCAATTTACATTCCCACAAACAGTGTATAATTTACCTTTCCTCTGAATTATTGCCAGCACTTATTATGTTTTGTCAGGTCAGCTGTAGGCAGGCCTATAACCAGGGATGTGGCTTCTCCAAGATTTATGAGCATTTGGGATATTGACTTAGCAGGTCTGAAGTCAACAAATAAGTGGGGCTGCCTCCCAGTCTGCAACCAGCACTTTGATCACGATTGGGGGCCTTCCTTCTCAAAAGTGTCTTTCCTTAGTCATGGGATCCACTGGAGATGTGGGAACTGTTTACCTGGATCATGAAGCTCTTGTAAAGGCACCTCTATTCATGAATGGTTGCAAATTCAGTGTCTCTACATGTGCATAAGGGCTGGGCACTTTCTATTCTGGCCTCTTGCCAACATCACTTCTATTCTGTTCTTAAAAAGCGATAGATATTAACTTGTCTCATGTTCCTTCTATGTCAAAAGGACAAAGCATAATCACATAGAGAGTATCATTTGTCTCAGGAAATATGTGTATACGTATTTCCAGTATTTCAGTTACACCTACTTTCTCTTCATGTTTTATCAATGATCACATATTTTGCATTTATTTTAATTTGATCATATTTTTATTAAATAGATTTTAAAATTAATAATTAATAACATGCAAGTACTTTTTAAAGATTGTATTAGATTATGAGATCAGAAACAGTAAATATGGAAGTATATAGCTAAACTGCATTTTTCTACAGGGTTATGTTTTGAGTAATTCTGAAAGTACATTTTTTCTTTTCCTGTGACAGAGAATGATATCATTTTGTTGCACAGAAAAAAGGACTTATTTTGAGAATGAGAAACATCATGGAATTCTACGGTAAAAATGTGCGTTATTGTCTATTGTTATCACGACATTCCTACTTTATATAACAATAGTCCCTATGGTTTTTTTTAAAGGATACTTTAAAGGTCAGATAAACACAACAACAATAAAAGTGTTTCGCATTTGAAAAAAAAGACAAAAATTATTTGAAAATATTTCAGAGATTAAAGTTATCACTTATGAATCAATTATCATTTTTTTGTTTAAATAACTGTCATCATAGACTCATACTATATTTTGAAATGTATAGCTATTTTCCTTTCTTTAATATTAGTATTATTTTTATATCTTTGACTATATGGTTGTAACTAAATCATTATCACAGAACAAAATTACTTATAATATTTACTTAAGAAACCATGAAATGGTAATTCACAATTATATTGAAAATTTTCTAAATACTCAAGGTGAAGACAATAACAAAGTTTTTGTAAAATTTGAGGTCTGGAAGTGTGATACCTCCTGCTTTGTTACTTTTGCTAAGGATTGTTTTGGCTATTCGTGGTCATTTATATTTCCATATGAATTTCTGTATTGTCATTTTCAGATCTGAGAATGATGTTAGTAATTTAATGGATATTGCATTAAATCTGTAGATTGCCTTTGGTAGGATGGACATCTGGACATTGTTGATTCTTCCTATCCATGAGTTTGCAATATTTTTCCATTTGTTTGTGTCTTCTTGGATTTCTTTGAACAGTGTTTTGTATTTTCATTACTCAAATGCACCGAAAGGATAAAAACAAACAGCCTATTAAAAAGTGGGCAAAAGACATGAATAGATACACCTTAAAAGAAGATATACATGTAGCCAACAGACACATGAAAAAGTGCTCAGTCTCACTAATCATCAGAGAAATGCAAAACAATTGAGATACCACCTAACCCTAGTAAGAATGGCCATCATTGAGATACCACCTAACCCTAGTAAGAATGGCCATCATCAATAAAACAAACACCAACAAATGCTGGCAAAGATGCAGAGAAAAAGGAGTGCTCCTACAATGTGGTGGGAATGTAAACAGTGTAGCCTCTTTGGAAAACATTGTGGCGATTTCTGAAATAACAAGAAATTGACCTTCCATATGACCCAGCAACCCCCTTATTGGGCATATACCTGGACGAACTGAAATCATTCTACAAAAAATATACCTGCACACACATGTCTATTGCAGCACTATTCACATTAGCAAAA
This sequence comes from Tarsius wallacei, assembly GCA_963574415.1. NCBI lineage: Eukaryota > Metazoa > Chordata > Mammalia > Primates > Tarsiidae > Tarsius > Tarsius wallacei. The sequence goes on along the minus strand of CAUYQG010091473.1, from coordinate 9,695 downwards.
ACAGGGAACCAACTGTGCTGTCCATTGAAACTGGACTGGATTTAAAAAATGTGAGACATATACACAATGGAATATTATGCAGCCATAAAGAAAGACAAACATATGAACTTCACAAAAACTTGGATGGATTTAGAATTTATCATACTCAGTGATCTATCATAGAAACTAAAAACAGAGTATCACATATTTTCACTCATAAGCGGACCTTGAACAATTATGATAATACTATAAAAAAAGGATTTGCTGTAGTGGGAAACTACCAGGGGAGTGGTGGGTGGAATTGGCAGTAGGCTACTGTCATGGGAGTTGGGACACACCTCATCAACAAGGGTACTTGTAAAATGAACATTTGTATACCTAACCCTGAATTGTATCTCATATATTTAAAATAAAATATTTTTTAAAAGATCATGCAAAATTTCTGAGTGTGTAAATCAATATTGTTAACCACAAGCACAATACTATAAGTACTGAGCAGATATGTACTGAAATGATAACAATTACCCAAAAAAAGTGTATATTGGCCACCATTATTTGCAAAGTTCTTAAATAGGCTATAAAAATAATTGTGGAGAATAACATACTCTATCTTTACCAATAAAAAAATTATAATTTAACGATACCTTAACCTGTGTATACCAATGTGTGTGAAATATAGGCAAGACTAATAATATATATATATATATATCAAAGATTAAGGTAGAATGTGATAAAATTTTTTTAATTACAATGATTAGAGACTTAAATAAAATTATATGTTATCAGAGGAGTTATTTATATAAAAAGAAAAATATTTTGTCAAAAGAAGTAGCATAAAAAATAAGTTACAAAAAAGTCAAGAGTAAGTAAATTAGGAATGGTGTTGTTTGGATGGAAAATAATATGTAAATGAAAATATATCTTTTTAAAATATATATATTTTTAGAAAATTAATTTGATCTATTTCAAATAACTATCAGCAAGACTCATCTACCAATCATACCATGCCACCAGAATTTTTTGAGGTCACAAAATTTTATCTTTTTAAAATTTCTTCTTGCACAGAACATTTTTAAAAATTTACTTCTAAACTTTCATATTGACCTAAAATATCTTCCAAAGGTATATTTACAGTAGTCTTATTAGAATGTCCAAATTACAATTCTTATTCTGCTTTTTTTGTATTACAATTTGCTGACTTTTCTCATGTTCTTATAAATTGAATTCGGCAACAGTGTAAGTTTTTAAGATAACTGTGTGAATATAAAAGAAAAATATATCTAATTTTTCATTCAGGTGATAGACTGATTAAGAAATGAACAATATTAAAATATAGGTTAAAATAAAATAAGTTAAGAAAAATATTATTTTGTTCATCTGTCTCAAAAAAAATCAAACATTGAATCTCTAAATAACATTGAGTAGTAAGAACATGTTAACTATAGTAATTCTTCCATCCATGAACATGGAATGTTGTTACACTTATTTGTGTCTTCTTCAATTTTTTAAAAATGTTTTATGGTTTTTGTACAGATCTCTTATCTTCTTGGTTAAATTAATTCTAAACAAATTTTTGGTGGCTGTTATAAATAGAGTTACTTTCTCAATTGATTTTTTGCACTATTTTTAGTGTATAGAAACAATAGTCAATTTTGTGTGTTGATTTTGTGTCCTACACTGTCACTGAATTTGTTTGTTACTTCTGACTGTTCAACAATCATTTCCATAACCATAACGAAATGGAATTGGGAGGTTACAATTTTTAATTAAGAAAAGTCAAAGCATAAATGTCTTTAGAGGCATAACCATACATTCTAAAAATAGATATCTAAAATTTTATAAGTGTTTCTATGTAATAGGTGGGGAAATTTGTTTAAAAATATAGTATTAGCTATTAATGATGCTATAAACCTATATGTAAATATCTGAACCAAATTTTAGAAAACGATTTTAAGAAATGTAGAGAAAAATAGCATATGTGGATCAGTTTGTTTCTAAAAAAATATTAACATATTAACACGAATCTATATTTAATGTCACAATTTTTTCTCTGTTCTTGATTTTTTGTTTTTATTTATTTATTTTTTATTTATTTTATTTATTTATTTATTTTTTTGAGTTGGAGTCTCACTCTGTCGCCCAGACTGGAGTGCAGTGGCCGCTCCCGGACACCGCAGCCTCGACCTGCTGGGCTCCGGCGATCCTTCCACCTCAGCCTTCCGAGTAACTGGAACTACAGGCACGCGCTACCACGCCCGGCTGATTTTTTGATTTATTGTAGAGATGAGGTCTCACTTGCCCAGGCGGGTCTCGAATCGCGGGCTCAGGCAATCCACTCACCTCAGCCTCCCAAAGGCGCGGGATTACATGCTGAGCCACCGAGCCCGGCTTGTTCTTGATTTTTTAAAATTATTGATATGTCTTTAACCTTCCTGACCATGTGGACTATAATAATTATATCATTAGGACATTAGATGTTCTTTGAAGTTATTTAGAAATATAAATAGAAACATTTGTACTTTCATTTTCTCTTAGAAATGTGGATATTTTAAATTGTTATTTTTTGTGTCTACATCATTTTGCCCAGTAATATAACGTTGAGCAAGATAATAATAAGCAATTATTACAGATGTGTAATACAAGTAATACAGTGATGTTATAAAATATGAAAAAATAATTTACTTATTAAAAAACTGTTAACATGTTCAATCAATCTAAGTTATTGTATTTGGTCACTTAAAAAAATTAGGTGGTAACTAACCAAAAAAATATATTAAATGAATAATTGTTTTAAAAAAGTTAAATATAGATATATGTAAATTTTTATCAATAAGATGTTCAAAAGGGATGATCTGCCACATGTCAAACAGCCTAAGATAGAACTAAACTCATGGTATTCTTAGAAATTGAGTACAAATGTCAAGATGACATGCTTATATATTTTTGGTAACTGATTTATAAATTTAAATACAATAAAGTGCACATAAAATATGCTAGCTTATTAATTTACATTTTTAGTTGATATATAATTGTGCATATTTATGAAGCATATATGCTATAGTAATACGTGCATACAATGTGTAATAACCAAATCAGTGTATTTAGATAGATACCTGAAATATTCACTGTTCCTCCATGTTGGAAACATTTGAATATCATTTTTTTATGTATTTTGAAATATACAACAAACTGCCATTAACCACATTTCCTCTACTGTGACATTGAACACTAGAATTACATTTATGTGACTGTGTTTGAACCTGTTGACCAAACTTTCTTTATTCTACCAGCTTAACATTTTATAAGAGTATATTTCAGTAGTAGTATTAAATATATTCACATTCATGTTGTTGTGCAACCAATGTATAACACTTTTTTAATTGGCTAAATAAAACTGTAACTATTAAACAGTACTTTATTTTTGCTTTCCTTCAGATCCCGACTACCATCATTCAAATTACTATTTCTCATAGAAATGGAATCACATAGGAATTTTTTTTTATGAATGGCTTTTTAAACTTAACATAATATATTCAAGATTCACCCATGTTGTAGTGAGTTTAGAAATTCCTTTTTAAGACTGAATAATATTTCATTATTTCCTGTTCTTATTTTACAATTTAGTTAATATATTATTTTACTATGAACAACTCTATTCAGACCTGAGGTAGTAAACAGTTTTTGAAAAGAAATTCTACAACTATAGACCATATAGCGTAGGACTTTGTGTCCCTCATTTTTAAGAAGAGGTGGAAATTTTTCATTATTTAGAGGAGTGTTGCCTTGAGTTCCACAAAAGGATGGCATTGATGAGCAGGTAGAATTGTGAGAACATATACAGAGAAACAAAGGGGATAAATAGTACTGGTTATCTGTCTCTTAGTTCCTAGATCCACTATCCACAATTTTCTTCTGTATACAATGTCCCAGTCTACTTTATTCTCTAAATATCTAATTGTGTCAGCTAGTAGAACACACTGACAATATTTGGAGAAAGAAAAATGTGAAAATTACGCTTAGTGTCCTTATTGTGGTTGTATTTCTTCTTTGGCTCCAGATCCCTTAAGATAGAGCTGCCACTGTATGCAGTACCTGTTTTTGCTAGGCAACCTATACTGTAATTATAAAGCCTACCAGATAGACCTGGCTTCTGGACTTTGATCCAGAGTACCTTCTATCATCATCATCATCATCATCATCATCATCATCATCATCATCGTCATCATCACCATCATCATTAGTAGAGTAGTTGTTAAAAACATACAGTTGACCTTTGAATAACATGGGTTTGAACTACATGGGTTCACTTATATGTGAATTTGTTTTCAACCAAATGCAAACAAAAAGTACAGTATTTATGAGATGCAAAACCTGCATATACAAAGCACTGAATCCAGAGGTTCCCCAGGGCCAACTATAGAACTTGAATAAGTGTAGATTTTGATATAAACGGACATCCTAGAACAAATTTCTCATGTATACCAAGGGACTTCCATAATTTTTTCACTCTCTCAAAACAGAAGAGGTAGAAGTCAAGTAAACTGGATAATGAATCAAGGCTAATTCGATATTGATTAATTAATTAATTGTTATATTTTTGAGAAAACGCATAGTCATAGGAGAGTTGTATAGTAGATAAGATGTTATCTTGAATTATGTAATTGACATACATAAAAGGAAAGGGAAATTACCAAAATCTGAATACTATTAAGCTGTGTGTGTAATAATAAGAACATGTTTTAGTACTTATTCAGAAATTGTGACTACTTTGCAAATAAATACAGAATGAAATGAGAGAAAAATTTTCACAGAGCAAAATAAAATTATTCTCCTTCAGAGAAGCAGGCTCCAAAAAAACTGTTAAAAATGTAGAGTCTCTATATTAAAACCAATAAGAAACCACAATTTGACTTCTAGGATAGTTACTTAAAATGGTTTCAAACAACTTAGTCATATTTATAAGAATTTAAGGATCAGCATAAAACAGTTGCAGTCAGAGGGAGCTCAGTCAAGCAATTGCTTCCAAAAGCAATTGTAAGTTTAGGGATTCACCAGATCAACCTCAGTTTTGATAATTCACTCCATTTTGGAGTCATGGGAATGTTGCTTTCTTAACATCAACATGTGACAATAAACATAGGGTTCTGCCAACAAGGGGAGCTCACCAAAGCCTCAGTGCCCAGAGTTATTCTTGTGACTCTGTTACATAATAATCTTTGAATTCCATGTGGTTAATCTCAGATTCCAGCTCTTCAGAAAGTTGAGCTGCATGCCTCATAACTCTCACCCTAAATTATATTTTTACCATCTAGTGTGGTCAAAGGTATTCTCCTTAGATCACATTTTTAGACTAGCTAGTATGACTCAAGGTCCCAAGGAAAACAAATACATTTTTAATAGGCAGGGAATTTCAAGGATTTAGAGATTATTTCCCAAAGCTGAGGACAAAATACAGACTTCTTTTTGGGCACCGTTGAATTTTTAACCAGACAAAAATCAAGAAATTAAAAGTATTCATAACTTTAAAAATTATATAATATACAGCTGTGTGTACTAAAGGTACATTCCCAAGAAATATGATTCAATTGAAAAATGTGGCAAAGATGAGGAACATTAACTGGAAGGAAAGGAGGTTAACAGTTAATTATGATCAGGAGTAGAGCATAAGGTGGCATTTTTTTTTTTTTTTTGAGTTGTAGTCTCACTCTGTCACCCAGTCGAGTGCAGTGGCCGCTCCCGGCCACCGCAGCCTCGACCTGCTGGGCTCCGGCGATCCTTCCGCCTCAGCCTTCCAAGTAGCTGGAACTACAGGCACGCGCTACCACGCCCGGCTAATTTTTGATTTATTGTAGCGATGAGATCTCGCCAAGTTGCCCAGGCGGGTCTTGAACCCGCGGGTTCAGGCAATCCACTCACCTCAGCCTCCCAAAGTGCGAGATTATAGGCTGAGCCACTAAGCCCGGCTATAAGGTGGTATTAAAAGAAAGTTTCCTAAGACAGCAGAGACAGATAAAGGAGCTATGGGTCCTGATACATATGTAATTTTTAGAATTATTTTAAGAAAACACATTTGAACTACGATACATGTAGAATATGACATAAATGTGATTATTGATCTACGTAAGTAAAAAAAAGTCACAAATATTTTAAAGTTAACAGTAGTGCAAATGTTAAACATACTAAAAAAAAAGACAAAAAAATTTATATTAACTAATTTCCTGGCACCCAACTATAATACATTTTTTTTTCTTATTTTTTTTCCTTTTGCAGATTATATTAAAACACTTTTTCCAAAAAAACCCGAAAGATCATTTGGTCTTTGTGCTAGCATGTTAACCAAAATTTTCCTTGTGATATTATGTTTGGAAAAGTTGCCTTTTGAATCACAATTAATTGTTGCCAGCACATCACATAAAATCTTTAAATTGCCATGAAGTTTGAGACAGCCTCTGTCAAATGGTTTTCATATGTGTCAAAATGTTCAGAGTAGTTCAAGTTATCTGCTAGAGTGAATAATCTTAAATAATCATTGAGTTGATGACAGTCATTAACAAGTTTGTCCAGGCCAAGCATGGTGGTTCATACCTGTAATTTCAGTGCTTTGGATGGCCTAGGAAGAAAGATCGCTTGAGTCCAGGAGTTTGAGACCAGCCTGGGCAACATTGCGAGATCCTATCTCAATTTTTGTTTGTTTAAATTAGTTGAGTTTGATGGCTCCGACCTATAGTCCCAGCTTCTCAGGAGGCTTAAGTGGGAAAATGGCTTGAGCTTAGACATTTAAGGCTGCAGTGTGCTGTGATCACACCTCTGCACGTCAGCCTAGTAAGACCCGGTCTCTAGAAAAAAAGTTTTTAAAAAGATTGCCCATAATTTTGAATTTTATATTGCTTTCATTTCTGTTTCTCATATCAAATCAGGATAAGTTAAAATAATTTTCCAAAAGATAAATCATTCATTCTTCTTCATTTATTGTATTAGCAAAAATTCAAGAATTTATATAGTTTGATTAAAAATTTACCACTTCATCTTAATACTTGACCTTAATAAATTACTATTTTTTGATATAAACTGTCCATTATTCAGTTTGTAATGAGCAAACTTCTTTAGGACATGAATCATAGAAATTTTTAGACACTCTGCTTATTTACTACACAGACACAGGAATTTTGATACATAGCAATTAGGAAATATCTTATTGAACAGGTGGATAATTTTATACATATAAATGATGATATATGCTGTATTATTAAGTATATTTCTTACATAAAATGATTTTTGCTTGATGTCTCATTGAGAAACAATTTTGTAGTTTCCAGGTGATTTTCAAGTTTTTTAAGTGGTAATTTGAATACTTTATTATGAACTACATATTCTGGCTCTGTAAATATCAAATCTTCTTTTAACTCACTGAAATACTATTAAAAGCCTTAGGTTATGTTTACATAAATATGTGTCCTCTACTTTTGTGTCATGATACTGTCTGTGCTTTTACAATAAATTGTAAAATTATACTTGTAAGCAATTCTGAAAGCATCAATACAGCTAGAAATAATTTAAATATACAAGTTAGAAACTATAGAGCACTTGAATATTTATACAGGTGAGATACCTCTCACCAAATGTATGTTTCAGATATATAATTGTTTTCCTTCTTAAGGATGTAAAAGTGTCCTTATTTTAACCACATGTCCCCTGATCATCTTTTTCATAATTTTCTCCTGTAGTCTCAAATCTGGTGACTAATAACTTGGATCTTTATCATTTCTGTTCTCAAAGTATCCGAAAAAATGATTTTTAATAGAATTAGTTATTGTATATTTTTAATATGTTTCACCTGATGTTAAATAATACATTTAAATTGTTGTTCTTTTCAATTTCATAAATGTATGGTAACATATCACTTCACATTTTTTTCTTTTGGTGACCTAAGACTCATTTTTCAGAAAGAATTATCATTTTGTTATTATTATTATCTAGTTCCTCTCATGTTTCAAGAAACATTAGTTTTAATTAAGCTTGTTGTGTGAATTTATCCTTTCCCTCTTCATTTAAAGAACAATCATCAACTAGTTGCATTAAAGTTCCTTTTCATACTGATTATTAGTTATCTTTGATTTATAGTCTGTAAACCATGCTATTTGGCATCTTCAATGAGAAGAAGCTCCTTTGGCAATGGGATTAGGTAACTTCTCACAGAGATCTAATGTAGAGCCAACCAAGAGTCAAAGCAGCCACCAAGTCATGCAGTCCATAATAACACAGTAATCATCAATGTCATACATTATTGAATAGGTAATTTCTACTTAATAAGGAAAATCTATACATTTCTATTCTGATAAGAATGGAATTTATCATAACCCAAAACATGAAGGTTACTTCCGCTCTTAGTATAATGTTATATTTTGCTGGAATAGGAGAAGTTTCAATGAAAACTCCACAATAGCCCACGTATATAGTATCTAATTCTATTTCAGTTTTCACTTCCAGAAATATATTGAGTGCTTTAAAAAAAATTCTACCTTGTCTTTTTGATAGTGTGTTTTATTATAATATTCTCTTTTGTTTTTTGAATATATTACACATTTGTGTTTTATATACAGTATCAAAAACGATTTCATTATCTTTAGTATTTGCCAGTTTGATTCTGCTCTAAGCACTATTCTGATTTTTGCACATGGTGACTTTTAAATAATTTTTTAAATTAAACAATGTGCCAGTACTTGGCTGAGAGAAGTCTGGGAATGTACTGTAAATCAAAAAATCACTTTTGTTTACTGTTTCAAATCACATGTAATAAATAGAAATGGAATCCATTTAAACTACAACATAGGCTTGGAAACTTTAGGTCACTCATGTAAATAAGTGTAAGTTTATAAATAGGAATATTCAAGAAATTTTTTATTTTTTTCTTTTCCCTCCTTTCACTTAGAAACAAAGTAACTATGGCCTATGGTGGAATATTTTGTTTTCCTGGTTTATCCATGGAATATGCCAGCCTTAAGAACTGTTGATGGACTCCACAACAACTTGGATGGTTTTAGAGTCCATCATAGTTAGTGAATCTATCACAGAAACAAAGAATTGAAAACCATATGTTCTCACTTATACATTTATAAGTGGATCCTGAACATTTATTCACAATACTCGAAGAAAGGCATTGGTAGTAGCAGGACACTACCTGGGAGGGTGGGTAGGGGGGTGGTTCACATAACCTCACTAGGGATACCAGATCCTAAACCAGAGGAAGTGAAATCCAGATGGAGGTCCAAACTTCACCTGCTTGTAAACCCCTCATGTACCTAATCCCACATCTTTACAATAAAGTTTTTTTTTTTTTAAAAAAGAACTGTTCATTGCCTGTCATTTATTTGAGTATTAGGCTCCATCTATTGTCCCATGCAGCACTGCCTACACTATCTGTGTGCTATAGTAAGTTCAGTTTCAAGGGCAACTGGTATCTGCATGTACTCCAGGGTCACTGACCATCAAATCTCTTAACTCGTGATTGATTTTTGTTTCTGCTTTCCAAGAAGTTTCTATATATTCCTGCCAACTGGTCAAGAATTTTTTATTTATTTTTTATTTTTTATTTTTTTGAGTTGGAGTCTCACTCTGTCACCCAGACTGGAGTGCAGTGGCCGCTCCCGGCCACCGCAGCCTCGACCTGCTGGGCTCCGGCGATCCTTCCGCCTCAGCCTGCCAAGTAGCTGGAACTA
>CAUYQG010091470.1:0-17174 GCA_963574415.1 Tarsius wallacei | reverse complement strand
CCAGCTACTTGGAAGGCTGAGGCGGAAGGATCGCCGGAGCCCAGCAGGTCGAGGCTGCGGTGGCTGGGAGCGGCCACTGCACTCCAGTCTGGGTGACAGAGTGAGACTCCAACTCAAAAAAAAAAAAGAAACTGTCTCAGTCATTCCTTCATGGCTTCTCATCTGTCTAGTCAGATTGTTCCAAAATGCTATGGGTTTGTTTTTCCCAACCATTGAACTAAGAAATCAGGAGGGCAGGTGATCTGTCTAACACATCTTTGTATCATGGTAAAGACTTGTTCATGCTTTGTATATTGTATAAACATGTATTAAATTCTGAATACTTTTCATTTAAATTATTGTGGCCTTCTTCTGTTCTTTTCTCTCTCTCTCTCTTTTTTTTTAGTCTCTGTCTCAATGTCTAGAACAGTGCATGGCACCCAGAGGGCATTCAACAATTGTTTGTTAATCAATGAATAAATATCTGACTAAGTGAATGAATAAGTTTCTTAAAAGTTAATGTGCTTTCCAAAGAACCCAATGTATTTTTTTAATTATAAGAGCTGATACATTAATTATTGATAAATTATCTTAGTCCAAATGATTGGCAAAGAATAAAGAGTGACAAATTATACAAAAGAAATATGACTGGTGCGATGGCTCAAGGCTATAATCCCAGTACTTTGGGAGGTGGAGACAAGAGAATTGCCTGAGCCCAGGGTTTCCAGATTAGCCTGGGCAAGTTGGTGAGACCTCGTCACTACAATAAATTAAAAAAAAAAAAAAATTAGCCAGGCTAATTTTTGTCACATGCCTATAGCCCCAGCTACTTGGAAGGCTGAGATGGGAAGATTGTCTGAGCCCATCAGGTCAAGGCTGGGGTGGCTGTGAGCCTGCGACTGCACTCCAGTCTTGGCAATAGTGTGATACTTTGACTCAAAAAAAAAAGAAAAGAAAAAGAAAAAGATAACAACTAGATAATATACAATGAACATTTTGAACATGCAAATTAAAGCAATATTGAGATATTTCTCAAAGCAATGTCAAATTATTTAGTTGCATTGCTGTACACTGCTTCTTGGATGTAAACTTGTGTATCTTTCTCGAGGGCAAATTTACAGTATTAATCAATAGACTTAAATATGTATATTTGACTTTCATTTATGGGCACTGCATGTGTATGTAATAAATTCATTTTTTTTAATTTATTGTAGTGACGAGGTCTCACCAACTTGCCCAGGCTAATCTGGAAACCCTGGGCTCAGGCAATCCACTCACCTCAGCCTCCCAAAGGCGTGGGATTACAGGCTGAGCCACCGAGCCCGGCTCTGAGACAGTTTCTAACCAAAGGCTCTAAGACCTTCAATTTGTCAAAACCCTCATTCTGTAGCAATAAAATACTAGAAGTAACAGGGTTGATATGTGTTTTATTCATAAGTCTTGAAAAGCTAGTTTTAGACTGTGTTCCTGTGACATTTATCATGAAGTCATGAGCATGATTTCTAGTTAGGGGTGGTTTGTTGCTTTTTTAACGGAGTTTTATCATTCAAGTTATCATTAGCTAAATGCACTTGAGAAGTAAGTAATGCAAGTTCTTGTTTACCATGTGGTCTTCTTTCCCCTAACCTCCTCTTATTCCTGAACCCTATATAGTGAGAGGGCTGAGTGGTCCTGCAGGAAACAGTTGCATGTTAGGTCAAATAAGTTGACTGAAACCCATTATCCAGGCAAACATGTGGCTTCACACAAAAGCCTACTAGGGGCTAGTCATTTGTGAATGAAGAAAATGGAAGTTACTGAAGAAAAATAGGCAGATTCAAGTCCCATATTTCTATCTTTTGTTAATTTAGAACTTCTGGGATTTAGAAAGAGTCCTTGCTTTGCCATCCTGGCATAATTAGGAAAAGAGAGAGACAAGCACAACTCATGGTATCCTCACTTTATTTTTATTAGATGATACTATCTGACACTGAGTTTTAGCAATCACACTTTGGACCTTCTGAATTGGAGCATGGTGTGATATAAAAAGCCTTAAATGTGGCATAAAGAATGTGTTCCTGGTTTAGCCATTTACTAGCTATGGAACATAGGAAAGTCATTTAACTTCTCTGGATCTTGCTTGCTTTTGAATGCAAAATTGGGTCTGGGATACTTTAAGGGGCTATTGTAAGAATCACATGGAATTATGAAAGTAAAGCTCTGAAAGCTATACAAATAAGAAATCCCAGTCCATCTTCTTGGTGATATATTTTAGAAAACTTTTTTTCCCCCCTAATAAAGGTAATATTGTTTTTATGTCAAGAAACATTCACCTACTAGGAGTTAAAATTTTAAAAATAGATACAGAAAAACCCTTCCTTTTAGTTTATTTTAGTGCAAAAGACACAAATGTAGGTGATATTGATGATGCTGTATGCTGAAGCAGAGTACTCACAGGTGTGGGGAGTCATCTTGGAAGTGGCAAGGGTTAATGAGTTTGGAACACTGGCTTGGCTAACTGTGATTGCATAAAGGAGTTATCAACCGTCAAACAAGAGTTCAGAGTCTGTAAGCAAATCTCAGGGAAAAATAAGCATATGAATTTGGCGGAAAGGAAAATAGAATTTGGCTGCAGTAAAAAAGAAGAGAGAAGCAGAGGAGAGGAGTTTGAAGGATAGCAGAAAGAAGAGAGGGAGAGAGATGGAAAGGAGAGAGGAAGGGAGGAAGGGGAAAAAATAGGTTGTTCTAAAACTTTGGAAGCTGTTGATCCCCTCCAGATCTAAACCACAGTTTCTCAATCTTAACTGCACTTTGGAATCACTCATGAAATTCTAAATTAGAGCTTCTAGAAATTCTAATTTAATTGGTCTGAGATAGATGTTTTAGAATTTTCCCAGGCGATTCTTATCTGCAGCCAAGGCTGAGCGACAAGGAATCAGAGCAATGTCTCTGCAACCTTAATGTGCATACAATTCACTTTGGAAAACCATAGGTCTGAGCTGGGACCTGAGATTCTGCGTGCCTAATAAGCCAGCAGCTTCTCACAGGCTCCTGCCTAGCTTGTCTCTAACTTCTGTAAAGGGATGTAAAAACATGATGATGATAACGTCAATGATAGCTAACATCTAATGAGTCCGAAATGTTGTGTCAGGCATTGTGCTGAGGTCTTCTGAGGTTAACTTGTTAAAATCATCAGAACAATAATTTAAGGATCCGTATTAGTGTTAACATTGCTTTTACTAATAAGAGAACTGAGGCTTTAAAGGTTGATCATCTTACCTAAGTTTAGAAACCTGGTAAATGTATTTGAATTCTGGCAGCTTGATTGTGATTCTGTGCTCTTAATGACTCTATATTCTTGGTTCTGAAATAATTCTGTAGCCTTAATTTTAAATTTTAGGCATACCTCAGGAGAGAAAATCTGAAAGAGGGAAGGAAAGCTGGAAGCATTTGTAATATGGGGCATATATAAAAATAAGGTTAAAACCTATACCTGGCTTATAGCTTTTAGCCATGGGAATGGCTGAGATGAGTGGCATGAGAATTGTTGCAGAAAAAAGCTTCAGTTCTATATTCTGGATAAGGTAAGTCACAGATTTTGCCAAGGTTCAGAGCTATGCTTTCAACTTTGCCTGCTCACTAAGTAACGGGCGAATTTAAAAAATTTTGAAGTCTAGGTCACACATCAAACCAGATAAATTATGCTCTCTTGGAATAGGTCATAGGTTATAGCATTTTTAAAGCTTCCCAGGGATCCCAAATTATAGCTCAGTCACTGGGTTTGGAGAGTGGGATTCTGGAAGAAAACTGATGCCACTGATGACTAGAGGCCAAAAGTCACATTTCCTAGGCAACATGTTCTAGCAGCTGAAGGCATTTTCTTTTTTCTCTGAGCTGCTATGGCTTCTATTTCTATTTCTCTGACACTGACCATATTCCATTTTTAAGATGGTTATTTGTGTCTCCATTTAAAAATTCATTTGTAGCCTGGAGCTTTGGAGACTATAGGGCAGTATAGTATAAAGCAGTACTACATAAAAGGTTTTTCTTTAGGTGGTGTCCCTCCCAAGAGAAGCTCATAGCAATGACTGTGAAAGGGTTTAGTCTTTTTGCCTCAGCGTAGCCATTAGAAAGCATCCAGACATTCTACTACAGGACAAGCAGCCTATCCCATCCCATCCCCTTCAGCAAATCTCCATCAGATGCAAGACCAGGACAGCCCAACCTTTCAATTCATGGTTTAGCATAATAAACCATGTAAACATTTAGGTTCCTTGTCAAGGCTGAAGATCAAAGATCACCCTTTGGCTGGCCAAAGTCATAAAAGTGATAATAAGACCACCTTTGGTCAGGGAGTTTGTAAATTACAAATGTCTGAGTTTGTGAATTGCAAATGTCTAACAAGTCTCTTGCAGGAACACACCCCCACCCCTACCTCTGTTAACCTAATCAGCCCTTTGCAACCTATGTGACACGAATAAACCCCACCATGGCAGCAATCATGTGATTAACCCACTCATCTGCCTGCTGTCCATCACCTGACATCAGTATCTGTGCTTGCCTGCCCCTTTGTGATGACGTGGAAGCAGACCACCACCCTATCACCTTAATGATCTTCCCCCATCTAGGGGAATGGTTAAAATGACTCAACAACAAGCAACCAGCAGCCATTGCCTTGCTAGACTCTGGTGTGCCATGTGCTCTTTGAGCTATGGCTGTTGCCATGCTTCCTGGCTTTGGCCCCCTCTCGCACCTTGGGGAGGTGAATCTTCTCTCTCCCTTCTCTCTCTCTCTCTCTCTCTCTTTTAACCTCTTTGTGTATTGCAATTCTTTGCATTACTTGGATCTCTGGGTTACTGGTATTGTATCCCCCTCACCCCTCCAGCATGACACCCTCACCTTATCCGGACCCTAACAGAATGTTTTCATGGTCAAATCAGTTGTTGTAACAGTGAGCATAAAATGTTCTCTAGAGAGTTCCAATGAATATTACATTTAAAAGCTCTGAGATGTTCTGTAGAAAGAAAACATTACATTTTGTCTAACTTAGGGTATCCAAAAAGTATTTAAACATAACATGAATGTCTGTAGGGAAAGCGACCGCTGAAAGCAGTTGGAGATAGACAGGAAATGTGGGTCTACCAGCCCCAGCATGTGAAAGGTGGGGCTGCTTTCCATTTCAAACAAAGGAGATGTCAAATCAGAGAGGTGTCAAATATTGTCATTCTGTAGAAGGCATGTTTTAAGGGTCCTTTGGAGAAAAAACCCCTACTTAGCATCCCCACACAGCTGGGAAATTCCCTTTGAGATCCACCTCATTCTGAATGGACTTCAAAGTTTTGTGAGAGCCATGGCAAACCTGGGTGTAGGGTACCATCTAGTGCTGAAAAGGAAGCAGAGATATAGGGCTAAGGGTATTAATCAGTGATTGAAAAGAATATCTAACATACATACATTAAAGAGACCAACACAGCCAAAACAGCAAAGTCTAAATAACTAATCCTTCACTGCAAAGACATGGATGTACAATCACAAAAAACAAAAGTACAGGGAACCATAACATCTCCAAATGGACAAAACAAGAAGACAATGGTAGACACGTGAATGAGATGAAAACATGTGAACTCTCAGATAAATAATTCAAATCAATAGTCTTGAAGAAACTCTGCAAACTCCAAAATAACACAGAAAAACAACTAAGAAATTTATCAGAGAAATTTAATAAAGAGATGGAATCGGTTTAAAAAAATAGGAATTCCAAAAATGAGAAATACGTTGAAATAAAAAATGCATTAGAGGGTCACAACAGCAGGACTGGTTGAGCAGAAGGAAAAAATAGAGCTAAAAGACAGGCTATTTGAAGATACATAGTCAGAAGAGGAAAAAGAAAAAAAAAACAATAAAAAGGATAAAGAACATCTATAAAATAATCTCAAAAGGCAAAATCTAAGAGTCATTGGCCATCAAGAGGGAGTTAAGAAAGTGCAAGGGGTAGAAATTTTATTCAAAGAAATACAAGATTAAAAAGCAAATAATATAAAAAAAGGTTTCAATTCTTCTGGCAACAGAATTCTCAGCAGAAACCATACAGGCAAGGAAGGAATGGGAAGACATATTCTAAGGTGCTGAAGAAAAAACAAAACTAAGCAAAACAAAATTGCCAACTGAGAATACTGCATCCAACAAGTTATTTTTCAAGCATGAAGGAGAAATAAAGACTTTTCCAAACAAACTAAAGCCGAGGAAAATCATCATCAACAAACCTGTCTTACAAGAAATGCTAAAAGAAATTATTCAATCTGAAAACAAAAGGGTACCAATATGCAACAAGAAAATGATCTGGAGGGAAAAAACTCACTGGTAAATGTAAGTACACAGACAAATACAAATACTTTAATAATCAATACTCTAATAATTTCTATAGTCAATACTCTAATAGTACTCTAATAAGTCAAATATTCTGATAATCAAATACTTTAATTGTGGTATGTAAATCACTTATATCCCTAATATGAATATTAAAAGACAAATACATATGTAAAAAACTACAAAAAGTGTGAACAAATAGGCAATATAAAAAGATGTAACTTTAGATAGCAAAAAGTAAATATGTGGGAGGATGGGGTTAAAGTGTACAGTTTTTAGCTATTTATTGCTTTTTTGTGATCAAAGTTAGGTTGTCATCTGTCTAAAATGAATTATTATAAATATACGAAGTTTTTTGTAAGCCTTATGGTAAGTACAAGCAAAAATCCTGTACTAAAAATAAGAAGCAAATAATTAAAATACACGACTGAAGAAAAATCACTTAACCACAAAGAAAGACAGAAAGAAAGAAAAGAATACATTTGTTTAAAAAAAATGAAACAAAATGACAGTAGTAAATTTTTACCTCTCAATAATAACATTTTAATAGAAATGTGCTAAATTCTTCACTTAAAAGACAAAGAGTGGCTGAATGGATTTTTTAAAAGAATCCAACTCTATGCTGGCTATAAGAAACCCACTTCACCTATTAAAAACATACAGCCTGAAAGTAAAGAGAGGGAAAAAAATTCCAATCAAATAGAAACCAAGGAAGAGCAAGAGTAGCTATTCTTAGGTAAAATAGACTTCAAGTCAAAAACTGTAAAAAGAGACAAATAAAGTCATTATATAATGATAGAAATATTAACTCAGCAAGAGAGTGTCTTTAAATATATATATGCACCAAACATCAGAAGATCAAAATATATAAAGCAAATATTAATAGATCTAAAGGGAAAGATAGTCTGCAACACAATAGTAGGAGGGAACTTCAGCCTCCCACTTTCAGCAATGGAGAAATCATCCAGAGAGAAAATCAACAAGAAACATCAGAGTTAATCTGTACTCTAGACCAAATGCACCTAATTGTCATTTATAGAACATTTTATCCAACAGCTACAGAATACATGTTCTTCTTATCAGTATATAGAACATTCTTCAGGATAGATCATATGTTAGGCCACAAAACGAGACTAAAGAAAATTTTAAAAGTCAAACTCATATTAAATATTTTTTCTGACCACAATGCAATAAAACTAGAAATCAATAACAAGAGTAAATTTGAAAGCTATACAAATACATGTGAATTAAGCAACAAGCTCCTGTATGGCCAACTAGTCAATAAATAAATTAATAAGAAAATTTTAAAAACTCTTGAAACAAATGAAAATCAAAACACAAAATAGCAAACTCAATGGGATACAGAAAAAGCAGTACTAAGAAAAAATGTATAGCAATAAACATCTACATAAAAAAGTGGAAAGACTTAAAATAAATAACCTGACAATTTATCTCAAAGAGTAAGAAAAGCAAGAAGCCAAATTCAAAATTAATAGAAAAAAATGAAACACTGCAAAATACAAAAATAAACAAAATTAAAAGTTAGTTTTTTAAAAACATAAACCAAATCAACAAACCTAGCTTGACTAGCTATGAAAAAAGAGAGAAGACCCAAATAAATAAAATTCGAGATGAAGAAAGAAACATTACAATTAATATCACAGAAATACAAGTGATTATTATAAACAATTATACCCCAACTAATTAGAACATCAAGAAGAAATGGATGCATTTATAGAAGAAAAACACAATCTACCAAGATTAAATCATGAAAGAAACAGAAAATCTGAACAGATCAATTACAAGTAATAAATTGAAGCAGTAATTTAAAACTCTCCCATCAAACAAAATCTCAGGATCTGTCAGTTTCACTGCTAAATTTTATCCAACATTAAAAAAATAACTTCTACCAATTCTACTCAAACTCTTCACAAAAACTGAAGAGGGAGAAACACTTCCAAACTCATAATATGAGGCCAGCATTACCCTAATACCAAAGCCAGATAATGGCACAACAATAAAATTAAACTATAGGCCAACATCCCTGATGTCCATAAATGAAAAACCCTAAACAAAACAAAACAAAACAAAAAAAACTAGCAAATATTAATCAACAACACACTAAAATGATTATTCACTATGATCAAGTGGAAATCATCCTGGGGGATGCTGGAATGACTGAGCATAGCAAATCAATGATCATGCTCTATCACATTAACAGAACCAAGGGCAAAAACCATACAATCATTTCAATAAATGCCAATAAGGCATCTGATAAAATTTAACATCTCTTCATGAGAAAAACTCTCAGCAAACTGGGCACAAAAGGAACATACTAAAGGCCATACATGGAAAAAACCTAACATCATTCTGAATGGGGAAAACTAAAAGTCTTTTATCTAAGATCTGGAAGAAGACAAGGACACTTCCTTTTACCACTTTCACTTAACATGAATGGAAATAGAGGTTATGATTCTTAATAAAAATGAACCAGGCACAGAAAAACAAATATCATGTGTTCTCACTCATATGTGGGAGCTGAAAAGATAGTTGATCTTATGAAGGCAGAGAGTAGAATGAGGGTTACCAGAGGCTGAGGTGGGTAGGGAGAAAGGAGGAAAAAGAGAAGTTGGTTTTGGGGTACAAATATACAGCTGGATAGAAGGAATAAGTTCTAGTGTTCCATAGCACAATAGGAGACTATAATTAATACTAATTTATTGTATATTTCTACAAGAGAAGATTTGGAATGGTCCCAACACAAATAATTGATAAATGTCTGAGGTGATAGATTTTCCAGTTGCCCTGATTTGATTCCCACACACTGTATGTATTTATCAAAATATCATATGTATCCCAGAAATTTACACAATTACTAATCAATTAAAAAACAATAATAGTGTCAAACTTAATATAGTTGTTGTGAAAGAGTAAATTAAATGAGATTATAAATAATAAATTTAATAAGCATTTAAATTGAATGATATCATCCATATATTGTGTCTATTATAGTTTTTGATGCTGGCAAGCTTTTTGTGGTCTCAAAAGTAAAGATTTTATGTTAAACGTATGCACATATACACACACACACATGAAAGAGCCACAATCCTAGCTACATTTCTTCTTTCAAAACAGTAAGAAAATCCATAATTCCTAAGTGGGTGTCAGGGTCATTAAATGACACCTAAATTGATAATCTTTTTTGTATTTTTTTCTATTACTAATGATTATAGAACAAGAAAAATATATTGAAGGCAATTTTCATTTGAAAGTTAGCAAAACATATGGACTTCTCAGCAACTTGGATGAATTTAGAGTCGATCATACTCAGTGATCTATCACAGAAACAAAGAACAGTGTACCATATGTTCTCACTCATAAGCAGATCTTGAACAATTATCATAATACTACAAGAAAGGAATTGGCAGAAGTGGGAAACTGCCAGGGGAGAGGGGGTGGGATTGGCAGCTGAGGGAAACTGCTAGGGGAGAGGGGGTGGGGTTGGCAGTTGAAGGAAACTGCTAGGGGAAGGAGGGGCACACCTCATCAACAAGGGTACCTGCATAAACAACATTTGTATATCTAACCTTGAATTGTACCCCACATCTTTAAAATAAAAAATAAAAATAAAAAAAGAAAGTTGGCATTTGTTATTTTTTTTATTGATTGAACATTTTCTGGACAATTAATATGTACAAGGAACTCTGTAAGATAAAAAAATTGATAAGACATGATCTACTTATAGACTCACTGCTTCTTGCTGCACAGATCTCTACCTTCTGGACAGCCAAGATGGCTAATGTCCTGCTGGCTGAGCAGAGGGAAGACTTTGAATAGCACCAGAAGTGATCACTCCCATCACTGTGTTGGTGGGCATTTAGTATATGTGCCTATTTTTGATCAACTGAGGACTCTTAGAGCAGAACACAATGTCTGACCCGCAGTAGATATTTTATAACTGTCTACTTAGTAGGACTTGTCACAGATAATACAAGAAACATGGAGACCCTTATGGAATAGATTAATTTAGGAGGAAAGAATGGTCATGCCTATAGGAAGAGGGAAATATAAAAAATAAAACTGGTGGTTTTGTGGTTGTTTTTTTGAGGGCATACAGAGTTTGTCTCAAACCTTATCTCTTACATTCCCACCCTGCCTAATTTGATATTGAGAACAAAACCAACTCTTATTGGAGGATACTGGCTCTGGTTGGAAGATGAAGAATAATGAAGGGAATAAAATAATACTCTGTTTCCTTAAAGGCATTGTACATTTTCTTCCTCCCTTTGGTGGAGTCTGTGTGAGCTACCTGGTCTATGGGTAAGTTATCAGCTTGCTATATAAAATGTGAGTCAGGTTTACAGGTAGGAGCATAAAAATTTTTAAGGTAGACTTTTTTGCAACTCTTAAGGATTTTTTAAAAATCCACTGTCTCTACTCATACTTTTTGAAACAATGATTCTAAAACCTGACTGCACAGTAGAAAGATCTGGAAAAACCTTCTGAAAGGTATGGATATGTTGGCTTCACTCCTAGAGATGGCAAATTAATTGTCTGAGAGGTTGGGTTCAAGGTATCAGTATTGTTTTTGCACTACCTGGGTGCTTCTAAAGTGCAGCCCAGGTTAAGAACAACTGTCTTAGAAAGACTCCACTAAATTTTCCACTATTATTGACTCATTTATTAATTATTATTGTCAACTGATTTATCAAAAATCTGGAGGCTTAAAAGACCCCTATGATATAGGCTGGCTGGCTGTTTCCAAGAATGAGAGTTTCTTTTACTAGAGGAAGCATAGTCACAAACCATTACATTATGAGGCTTTGATCCTAATCCCTCTCAGCAATAAACTGCTATGTGTGTCAAATACTGAGGAAAATTGTACCATAAAGGTCTTAGGAAAAAAAAAAAAAAAAAAAGCCCAATGCCTTTGGCTATGTGATACACAATTGGTGACTCAACAAAGCAGTTATTAGCCTTTTTTTATTAAAAACCTTTGGAAGAAACTTAAACAAATCTCTGAGCAGTCATATGGTCAAATTGGGCAGTGGTTAGGTAGAAATAACATTTTTAACTTTGTTTTTGGATATAAGAGACAATGGTATTTGCTAAGTAATTAAAACTCCCAGTATTTTAGGCTTTATTTCCAATATCTTGAGTGATCCTGTGATTTCCAAAATGTAAGATAGATTTTTCTCTCTTTCCTTTAATGTTGGCAATGGGGTAAATTTTATTTTTAGGTCAGATGTGGTGGCCCACACCTCTACTTCCAGCACTTTGGAAGCCTGAGGTGGGAAGATTGCTTGAGCCCAGGAGTTTGAGACCAGCCTGGGCAGCACAGCAAGACCTTATCTCTACAAAAAAAAAAAAAAGAGAGAGAGAAAGTTTATTTTTAATGTTCATCTGTGATTCAGGACTTTTTCTAGACCATATCTTAAGAGAAACCATCTTGAAAATAATATTAAACATTTTTTAAATATAGAGAGATAGTGTTTCTTAAACTTTGGGTAAACATTTGGAGATAAAATTTAAATCTGCCACATATTTATATTGGTTTTAAGGAAGTGGAGTATAAATTTGTTTTTAAGTGAAACTGCTTTATGCATTATGCATAATGCTCTGCAATATCATTACTTTAACGTAAGCAAGCAGCAGAAAAAATGAACTTTGTCATTCAGTTTTACCTGCATATGCCAACAGAAATGGTAAACAGAAAGATGGTAATCAGGGAAAACGAAATCTTTTATGAGTGCACGTATTCCTTTTAGCTTAGCCTTTACAAATCATGCAAATTTAGATTGGTTGAATAGAAAAAGGGAAGGTGTAAAATACTTATAATCTCTAGGGTTTTAGACCTCGGATATAGAGTTTCAAAACTGGGTAAAAGGAGAATTGATAATAATCAATAGTCTTTCTGAAGGTAAAACAGGCTAATGCTGTATGACATCGGACCAATATTTTGCCACCTGTTACAATGAGCAAAAAATACCTCATCACCACTGTGGCAATCTGATCAGAGAAGTAAATGTGGATAATACCAAAAATTACATCTTTTTCATACCTTGGGAATAGTCATGTCAACCAACAGGCTCACTGGTATTGCTAATGTGAGTCATTGATGAGATTAGATCTCCTTTATTACTCCCATCTCTCTGGGTCTCAGATTCTACACCTCTGGGGCTGTCTGTGCCAGGGCTTTCAGTCACTCTTTCCAATAAATGGTATGCTTTTTACAAAAGAAACAGAATGTATCTAATCAAGTAGTAAATTTTACATACTTCTACAGGAGAAATAGATTGCATTTTATCAAGTCAGATATTATCAGCCAGAATAAACAGAAACTATTAATCAATTTTAAGTCTTCTCTCTTAGAAAAGCATTTTCATTCTATCACTAAAGTTCTACTAAAACCCTGTGGATGGAAGAATTTTACCCCACCTCATATGTTATAACTAGTTATTTAACAAGTGAAGCAATAAGAAGTTAATTTGCATTAACCAAAAATTATAACAAAATTTAAAACCTTAATGATGTCCTCAGTCATTTAAAACTGTCTCTCCAGGGGATACCAATCAGAATTGCTGCAGACTTCTCTGCAGAAACACTACAGGCCAGAAGGGATCAGACTGCAATCTTTAACATTCTCAGAGAAACAATTTCAACCAAGAATTTCCTACTCAGTCAAATTAAACTTTATCAGCAATGGAGAACTAAAATCTTTCCCAGACATCCAATCCCTAAGAAAATATGCTGCTTCCAGACCAGCTCTACAGGAGATGCTTGAAAATGTGCTATGCACAGGAGCTACTTAAAAATATGCTGTGCACAGAAGAAAAAAGAAACAAAAGAAAGACCATATACTTCACAAGATCACAAACACAGAAGCAGCAAATACAACACAGCAAACACAGAAGCAGCAGACACAACACAGCACACTTGCAAAAATGAAAACACACGCATATATTAACACAAAGGCTAAATGAAAACAAAACAGTCTTATAAGAGCCTTATGACAGGGACAAACTCTCACATTTCAATAATCAACCTGAACACGAATGAACTAAATGCACCACTGAAAAGACATAGAATAGCAAACTGGATTTTATAAAAACATGACCCAACAATTTGCTACCTCCAGGAAACACATCTCACCACAAAGGAGGCTCACAGACTCAAAGTTAGTTGATGGAAAACAAATTTTCAGGTGAACAGTATACAAAAGAAGACAGAAGTTGTGATCTTAATATCAGACAAAGCAACCTTAAAGCTAACAAAAAATTTAAAAGATATAGAAGAACACTACATAATTATAAAAGATCAATCCATTAAAAAGAAATATCCATCCTGAATATATATGCACCCAACACAGGAGCACCAGCTTTTATAAAGCAACTACTAAGTAAACTAAAAAAGATATTGACTCTAACACTATCATAGCTAGGGACTTAAATACCACATTAACAACCCTAGATAGATCATCAAGACAAAAATTCACAAAGAGATCTGGAACTTCAACTTGATGCTTGACCAAATATATTTAATAGATACCTACAGAACACTCCATTCAACAACCACAGAATATAAAATCTACTCATCACCGCATGAAGCATCCTCCAAGATTGATCACATCCTCAGCCATAAATCAAGCATAAACAAATTTCACAAGATCAAAATACTACCATATACCTTCTCAGACCACAGTGGAATAAAAATAAACATCAACACCACCAAAGTTCTCCCCAAACCCACAAAGACATGGACACTAAATAACATGATGCTGAACAACTCCTGGGTCAACACAGAAATCAAAACAGAAATTGAAAGATTCCTAGAGACAAATGAAAACAAAGACACATCTTGCCAAAGGCTCTGGGATGCAACAAAAGCAGTACTAAGAAGGAAATTCATATTTCTACAAACACACATAAAAAAAAAAAAATAGAAAAAGCACAAGTTAATAGCCTAACAAATCACCTAATGGAAGCAGAGAGGCAAGACCACCAACACCCTAACTTCAGCAGAAGAATCTAGGTCACCAAAGTAAAAGCCAAAATATGGAACATAGAAGACAAATACATCATAGAAAAAATTCAATGAGACAAAAAGCTGGTTTTTTGAAAGAATAAACAAAATTGATGGACCTTTAGCCAGATTGACCAAGAAAAAGAGAGAAAACACCCTAATGAACATAATCAGAAACACAAAAGATCAAGTCACAACTGACCCTGGAAAAATGAAAAGATTATCAGAGATTATTACGCACACCTGTATAGAAACAAAATTGAAAACCCAAATGAAATGGAGAACTTTCTGACATCACACAACCTCCCCAAGTTGAAACAATAAAAAATCAAGACACTAAATAGACCAAAAACAACCCAGGAAATTGACTCAGTCATAAGAAAACTACCTACTGAAAAAAGCCTCAAATCAGAAGGCTTTCCAGTGGAATTCTACAAAACATACAAGAAGGAGCTGATACCAATCCTATTGAAAGTATTACAGGCAATTGAGAAAGATGGAACTCTCACCAAATCATTTTATGAAGCTAACATCACACTAATACCCAAACCGGGTAAAGATCCTACAAAGAAAGAGAACTACAGACCAATATCTCTGATGAACATAGATGCAAAAATACTCAACAAGATTCTAGCAAATCTGATCAAACAACACATCTCAAAAAATCATCCACTGTGACCAATTCTGCTTCATCTCTGGGATGTAGGTCTGGTCCAATATCCACAAGACCATAAATATAATTAAATACATCAACCGATGTAAAAACAAGAACCAGATTATTATATCATTAGATGCAGAAAAATATTTTGATAATATCCAGCATCCCTTCTTGATAAGAAACCTTGAGCACCTAGGCATAGGTAGGAGCCATCTATGATAAAACCACAGACAACATATTGCTAAATGAACAGAAATTGGAAACATTTCCCCTGAAAACCAGAACACAACAAGGCTGCCCACTTTCACCCTTCCTGTTCAACATAGTGTTGGAAGTCCTAGCTAGAGCAATCACTCAGAATGAAATGAGGGGTATCCAAAGAGGAAAAGAGAAAGTTAAGTTACCCCTCTTTGCTGATGATATGATCCCATATCTTGAAAATCCAAAAGAATTTGTCAAAAATCTCCTTGCACTGATAAAGGGCTTTGGTAAAGGACTTTGGTGAAGTCTTGGTGTACAAAATAAAAGTGCAAAAGACAGTCACATTCTTATACACCAGCAACAAATGGGCAGAGAACCAAATAAAAAGCAGAATCCCATTCACAATAGCTACAAAACAAATGAAATACCTCGGTATCTTCCTAACCAAAGAAGTGAAAGACCTTCACAATGAAAACTACAAAACACTGCTCAAAGAAATCCAAGAAAATGCAGACAAATGGAAAAATATTCCATGTTCGTGGATTGGAAGAATCAACATTGTTAAGATGTCCATCCTACCAAAGGCACTCTATAGATTCTATGTAATACCCATTGTATTATCAACATCATTTTTCTCTGAAATGGAAATGACAATACAGAAATTCACATGGAAACATAAAATGACCATGAATAGCTGAAACAATTCTCAGCAAAAGAAACAAATCAGAAGGTATCACACTTCCAGACTTTAAACTTTCCTATAAAGCTACACTAATCAAAACGACCTGGTATTGATACAAGAACAGGTATATAGACCAATGAAATAGGATAGAGATTCTGGAAACAAAACTTCAATTTCTCAGCCAATTCATCTTTTACAAAGCCTCCACCAACCAACCACTGGAGAGAGGAGAACCTATTCAGTAAATAGTGTTAGGAAAACTGGCTGACCACATGTGGAAAATTGAAACAGGATTCCTATCTATCACCATACACAAAAATCAACTCTAAATTGATCAAAGACTTAAATGCAAAATCTCAAACTATAAGAATTCTAGAAAATGCAGGAGACACCCTTATGGAAATTGGAATAGACAACCAATTCCTGATCAAAACCCCAAATGCCCATGCCATAAGAGATAAGATAGACAAGTGGGACCTCATCAAACTGAAAATCTTCTGCAAAGCAAAAGAAACCATCAAGAGGGTGGGGAGATAGCCTGCAGAATGGGAAAAAAAGTTGCCAACTATATGTCTGACAAAGGCTTAACATCCAGGATCTTTAAGGAACTCAAATATGCTAAAAGGAAAAGAGCAAACAGTCCTATTAAAAAGTGGACCAAATACAAGAATAGACATTTCTCAAAAGAAGACCTATGAGCAACCAACAGATACATGAAAAAATGCTCAGCCTCATTAACCATCAAATAAATTCAAATTAAAACCACATTGAGCTACATCTAACTCCAGTCAGGATGGCTATCATCAATAACTCAAAAAACAACAGATGTTGGAGAGGATGTGGTGAAAAGGGTACACTTTTACACTGTTGGTAGGAGTATAAACTAGTACAACTCTGTGAAAAACTGTGGCAATTCCTTAAAAATCTAAAAATCAACCTTCCACATGACCCAGCAATCTCCCTTCTGGGAATGTACTCAGAGAAACTCAAATCATTTTATAAAAAAGATAGGCCGGGCTCGGTGGCTCACCTTGGGAAGCCAAGGTGAATGGATTGCCTGAGCCCTCCAGTTCAAGATCAGCCCGGGCAACTTGGCGAGACCTTGTCTCTACAATAAAAAAATAAAAAATAATTAGTCGGGTGTGATAGCACGCTCCTGTAGTTCTGGCTACATGGAAGGCTGAGATGGAAGGATTGCCCAAGCCCAGCAAGTTGATGTTAGTGTGGCCATGAGCATGCCACTGCACTCCAGCCTGGGCAATGGAGTGACTCCAACTCAAAAAAAAA
>CAUYQG010091469.1:0-18100 GCA_963574415.1 Tarsius wallacei | reverse complement strand
CTTTACTTTGAAAATCCAAGAGAATCTGTCAAAAACCTGCTTGCACTGATAAAGGACTTTGACAAAGTCTTTTAAAATGTGCAAAAGACTGTCACATTCTTATACATTAGCAACAAGCAGGCAGAGATCCAAATAAAAAGCCCAATCCCATTCACAATAGCCACACACAAAAAATGAAATACCCTGGCATTTTCTAAACAGAGAAAAGAAAGACCTTTACAATGAGAACTACAAAACACTGTTCAAAGAAATCCAAGAAGACAGAAACAAATGGAAAAATATTCCATTCTCATGGATAGGAAGAATCAACATTGTTAAGATGTCTGTCCTACCAAAGGCAATCTACAGATTGAATGCAATACCCATTAAATCACCAACATCATTCTTCTCAAACCTAGAAATGACAATACAGAATTTCATATGCAAACATTAACATCCAGGAATAGCCAAAACAATCCTCAGCAAAAAACAAACAAAAAACCAAAAAAACAAAATAAACAACAACAAAAACAAAGTGAGAGGCATCACACTCCCAGACTTTAAGCATTACTATAAGGCTACAATAACCAAAACAGCCTGGTATCTGTATAAGAATAGGCATATGGAACAGGATTGAGATTCTGGAAGCAAAACCTCAATTTCTCAACCAACTCATCTTGGACAAAGCCTTCACCAACAGCCACTGGGAAAAGGCTAACTTATTCAGTAAATGGTGCTGGGAAAACTGGTTGACCACATGCAGAAGATTGAAACAGGACCCCTACCTATCACCATACACAAAAGTCAACTCTAAATAGATGAAAGACCTGAGTATCAAACCTCAAACTAAAAGAACCTTAAAAAATGCAAGAGATACCCTTATGGAAATTGGAACTGATAACCAACTCCTGAACAGACCCCAAGTGCCCATGCCATAAGAGAGAAGGTAGACAAGTGGGACATCATCAAACTGAATAGCTTCTATAAAGCACAAGAAACTATCAAAAGAGCAGGAGACAGCCCACCGAATGGGGAAAAAAAATATTTGCCATTTGTATATCTGACAACAGTCCTAGCATTCAGGATCTAAAAGGAACTCAAACGTGCCGAAAGGAAACAAAAACAAACAGCCCCATTAAAAAGTGAGCAAAAGACTTGAATAGACACTTCTCAAAAGAAGATATATGGGCAGCCAACAGACACATGAAAAAGTGCTCAGCCTGACTAATCATCACAGAAATGCAAGTCAAAACCACATTGAGATACCACCTAATACCAGTATGAATGGCCATCATAAATCAAACAAACAACAGATGCTGGCAAGGATGCGGAGAAAAGGGAACACTTCTACATTGCTGGTGAGAATGCAAGTTAGTGTAACCTCTTCATAAAACAGTGTGGTGATTTCTAAAAGAACTAGACATTGAACTTCCAAATGACCCAGCAATCTCCCTCCTGGAAGTATATCCAGAGGAACTCAAATCATTCTACAAAAAAGATACCTGCACATACATGTTTATTGTGGCATTATTCACAATAGCAAAAACATGGAACCAGCCATGCTGCCCATTGAAAATGGACTGAATAAAAAAAAATGTGGTACATATACACAATGGAATATTATGCAGCCATAAAGAAGGACAAACATATGGACTTCGCAACAACTTGAATGGATTTAGAGTCTATAATACTCAGTGATCTATCACAGAAGCAAAGAACTGAGAACCACATGTTCTCACTCATAAGCGGACCCTGAACATTTACCACAATACTATAAGAAAGGTATTGGCAGTAGCAGGGTACTGCCAGTGTGGGAATCGGGGGACACAACATCAATAAGGGTACTTGATCTCAAACCAGGCAAAGTGGGGACCAAAGGGAGGCCCAAACTTTACCTGTATGATGTCCGCTTGTATACCTAATCCTGAATTGTACCCTACATATTTAAAATAAAATTAAAAATTAACAAAACCAAAAAATGAAGGTACATAAGAAGGCACATTAAAAAAAAAGAACACAAAGAACCAAATGAGTTAAAATTTAAACAGACACTTTACCATAGAAGATATAGAGATGGTAAATAAACATACCATATGTCATCAAGGAAACGCAAAATAAAACAAAAATGAGATATCACTATATATCTATTATATATCTATCTGAGTGGTCAACATTCAGAACACTGACATCAAAGACTGTGAAGCAACAGAAACTTTTTTTCCGCTGGAGGAATGCAAGTTAATATAGCCATTTTGGAAGATGATTTGGCAGTTTCTTATAAAATCCAACATTCTTACCATATGACTGATACTCTTACCATATGACCTAGCTGTACTCCTTGGTATTAACCCAAAGGTGATTAAAGTATGTCCATACAAAAAATCAGCACACA
Source organism: Tarsius wallacei (assembly GCA_963574415.1). Classification (NCBI taxonomy): domain Eukaryota; kingdom Metazoa; phylum Chordata; class Mammalia; order Primates; family Tarsiidae; genus Tarsius; species Tarsius wallacei. The sequence continues at coordinate 15,729 of CAUYQG010091469.1, read as the reverse complement.
ATATTTATAGCAGTTTTATTCATAATTGACAAAACTTGGAAGCTACCAAGAAGTCCTTCAGTAGCTTAATTGATAAACAAATTGTGGTACATGCAGACTATGGAATATTATTATTAAACACTAAAAACAAATGAGATATCAAGCCATGAAAAGAAATGGAGTCAATAAATACCTATTACTGAGTGAAACAAACCAGTCTGAAAGGGCTACATACTTTATAATTCCAACACTATGATGGTCTAGAAAAGGTGTGACCTTGGAGACAGTAGAAGAATCAGTAGTTGCCAAGGGCCAAGGGAAAGGGAAGGATGAATAGGCAGAGAACAGAGAATTTTTAGGGCAATGAGGCTGCTCTGTATAATACTATAATGGTGGATGCCTGTCATTATACATATATTCAAACCCATAGATTGTATAACTCCAAGAGTGAACCCTAATGTAAACTATGGATAGATACATATGTCAGTGTAGGTTTCAATTGTAACAAATGTACCATCTAGTAGAAGATATTGGTAATGGGGGGATCTATGCATGTTAGGAGACCAGAGGTTTAAGCGAAATTTCTATAACTTCCTCTCAGTTTTGCTATAAACCTAAAACTTCTCTTAAAAAAAAGTCTATTTAAAACAAGAAAAAAAAATCAATGATAATTTAAAATCTATGAAAAAAGTGCTAAAGAGATATCTTTGAATAATTTAAACATGTATGAGAAATTATTTTTCACAACATTACACAATTTTTGTAGGTCTTGTAAAGGGTCATAAATAAATGGGGGCCATATTGCATTTATGGATAATACATTATAATGTCATTTCCCCTTAGACTAATCTCTAAGTTTCTGTATTTCTAATGAGATTACCGATAGATATCTGCATGGAATTTGTGAAATTGTACTGAAATTCACATTGAAGAAAGTAAAGAGAATAAATTTTAAGGAAAGTTATGCCTTGGCCATTGTTTTGTTAAGTACTGGTCAGGTCATGTGTTCTTTGAGCTATGGCCATGATGTTTTCTTACCTTTGACTCCCTCTTCTACCTTGGGGAGGTGAATCTCCCCTCTCTCTCTAATTTACTTTCTAAACAAACTATACTTTCCAATCTAAAAAAGAAGAAAAAAAAGGAAAAGTTGTGCCTTTTTAAAAGAAAATTTTAAAAGGGAGGTTACTTTCCATGTCATCAGATTTCAACAAGCATTTAAATTTATGATAATTAATAATGTCTATTGTTTCCATGGATAATAGGCCATGTCTGCTGATATTGTGAAAAATTTCTAGCAAGTAGCATGTGTTCAACTTATTTTTTAAAAAATCCTTTGAATTGTATTTTCTATTAATTTATATCAAATGCATCATAAAAATGCCCCTAACATTTTTCTAGGAACTTTTCTTCGTGTATTTGAGTAGTCACACATTTAAAAACTAGGTCAAGTGATTTACTCATAATGACACATAGAGCTATATGTCTTCTGGTAATTTATATTACTTTAAAGTGAACTGATAGCAGTATACAAAACCAAGTATCAATGATATTTCTGTTTTTCAGTTGCTCAGTTTCTTTTGGGGAGAAACTGAGCAACTGAAAAAATTTACAGAGTAAAATCAAGAAAATGTTAATCTATGTGTCATCTTGCCGGTTTGCAATAATTGAAGGTCAGTAATTTTTTAAAAAGTACTTTCTTCAGATTGAATATATAAAATCTACAAAATCTGTAGAAATAGAGCCATCATGTTATTTTGTTTCTGTTTCTGAGTCAAGACAAAATGCTGATGCTAATATAAGCTTTTATTTAAATTTAAGAGGCAAGGTGATTAAAATAATGGGAAAGCCTTGAGATTTTAAAAGATTCCAAGACAGCAAACATCCTATTTTTTTCTTGAGATGTGTGTGTGTGTGTGTGTGTGTGTGTGTGTGTGTGTGTGTGTGTATTTATTGGAAAATAAACTGATGACCACCCCTTGTATATTTATTTGCATTTAATATTTTTATTTAGGATATTTCTCAAGAAACTTTCTTAGTCCTTCTCTTACAAATTTCAGTGTGAATAAGAAAATCTACTCCCTTGTAAGTGGTTTATGTATTTCTAAATATTTTCTTATTTCCACAAATGAGAAGATTATAAAATAGAAAAATGTTCTATGATTGTATAGTTCTTCGTGTTACGGGGAAAAGGAAATTAAAACCAAATTTAATAAACCTCATGAGTAAATAATCACATTGTATATTAAATCTTATGCCATTGCTGTTTTATAGTGTAATTAAATAATTCACAGTCACAGTTATAATGAGAGCTACACTTTTAATAGTATTCATTACAGAGCTCCTTGGAAAATTTTTGTATGTTCTTTTTTACAGACATAAAGAAATAAAAATATGCATATAAATATTACTTCTATTCTTTTAGCATATAAAGTTATCTACTTTGATGAAAGAATTGTGGTATAGGAAGCAGGTAAAAGATATAGACCTAAATAATGATTTTTATACACACAAACACACACATATACAATATAACCAATTAATTTCATAGAATAAATATTTACAAAGAATTTTATAATTTATCATTCAAATCAATATGAAATGATATTTCTATTTACTTATGACCTTTAACTAGTGCTCTATATGTTATCTTTAGCATTTTATGCTATCTTAGCTCATAGCTAGATTTTTATATAGAATGAGAGCAGGGCATTTGATCTATTTAAAGAAAGATTTCTCCATTTTTGTACCAAGAGTGATTCTAAAGAAAAGAGAATTGGTCTTGAATTCAAGGATGAGTGTCTAGCTTTTCACAGATGATGCTAAGTAAAAATTATGCAGAGTAATGTGACATTTAGAGTCTACAATTTTTCCAATCTAATGTACTTTACATCCAAATATATTCTATCATTCTTAAGGAATCCTGAATGTGAATTATTAATTTGTAATCTAATATATTGTATAATATTTGTGTCATTCCTTCAATATATATTGTCTTTAAAATTAAATTGCAATTCTATAAATTTTTATTTCTTTTGCCTGATTAATGCACCAAATTCTCTGCACTTTAAAAATGCCTTTTATGTGTAAATATTCATTTCTTTTTACCTTATTAAAATATTTTATCTATTTTCCTTGTGTCATATCTATGACTGTTCAATAACTTCAATTATAATTTAGATATCTGTATTAAAATAGACCTGATTTGGAGAAAATACATATGTCAATGAACTAAAATGTTTTTCTTGATGATTTTTGTATTTTAAATTACCACCATTGTTAATGTATTTTTATAATTTAATATTAACTTAGGCATTTATACTATATGAATTTTTATTTCTGACTTTTACTTGTAATCAATAGGCACACAGGAGTCAGTGCTTTAAATGCCTTTGACTAGAACATTCATACAGCTCTTTACTTAAATATTTGCAATAATATCTTAACATTATTATTGCCACATCTGTCAAGAACACTATAGAACTCTGACTGTGAAACTTGCTTATGCAGTCAGATGTGAGGACAAAAATATTGATTCGTTCACAGATTATTTTTTACTACCACAGCGGATGCCTCATGTTTACTTATGGTTATTAAATTTTGATGATCAATCATTTTCAAGACATACACAATTGACAAGCTCAAGTAGCAAAAATTAATAGTGACATGATATTCAACTTTTAGAAATGTTCATTGTGAAAAAATGCTGAAATTAATTTAAGCTAAAAGAAAGTGGTCTATGTTATTTAGGTAAATGTTCATGTGTATAAGCAGAAAAGTGAAGAAGTGAAGGAGTTTACATTTTTTGCTTTAAACGTAGTAGAAACATCTCGGTGACTTATTCAAAAATCTAAATTTCCCTTTTCATTAAAAATAATGCCAAACTCATAAATGCAAATTATTTGTAATATTATTCCTATAAATATTATATTTTATTATTTGTATTGTTTATGAAAACTAAAGTTAGCTGTTTGTATTATAATATTTAGTGCATTTATGTGTTATAGAATTGCCAGCTCAGAAAAAAAGTACATAAAAATGCCTTTATTCATTTAAGTCATATAGTCAAAGATTAATTCTAGCAATAGAATTAAAACTTGAGTGTTTTCCCCACAGAATTTAAAACATAGTACATGTGTTATTTTAAATTAAAATATTAAATTTAAAAAAGGAAATCAGAAATGTTGTCTCAGCATTAATAAATTTCGCACATAATTTCACAGGCCCAAGATGCCCACAGATATTTTTAACAAGGGGCCAATCAATGTTTGCTAGATTATGCTAGCATTGTATTTGAAAATCTGATTTACAATGGTTGGAACACTAAGAGTCTTTATTAAATTAGAACATTAAAACTTTAGATGGCTAATTCAGGTTTCTGGTTATTTTCCTAAGTTGCTTACTAACTAATCATATGTTGGAGAAACTTATTTAAACAGGGGATTAAATGTAAACTACATATGATGGTGTTTTGCTTGTTATTAAAATAGTAAACCTTATTATATCAAAAATTAGAATATGTTTATCATGTGAGAGAACTTGAAATCTTGCTAGACTTTAATCATGAGTTGAGATATTTGGAAGCCTGAAAACAGTTCTTCGGTTAGCCACATAACGATTGTATTAGAAAAGTCTAAAAAGGGGTGGTCAAATTGTTCTGAATGAATGATCCACCCAACATATTCCAATCTTGACTCTATGTCTCTTCTTCTCCTGTCTACCTGGTAGTCCCTACTTTTTTTTTTTTTTTTGAGTTGGAGTCTCACTCTGTCATCCAGACTGGAGTGCAGTGGCTGCTCCGGGCCACTGCAGCCTCGACCTGCTGGGCTCCGGCGATCCTTCCGCCTCAGCCTTCCAAGTAGCTGGAACTACAGGCGTGCGCTACCACGCCTGGCTAATTTTTTTTTTTTTTAATTTATTGTAGAGATAAGGCCTCATCAAGTTGCCCTGGCGGGTCTCAAACCTGTGGGCTCAGTCAATCCATTCACCTCAGCCTCCCAAAGCACTGGGATTACAGGCTGAGCCACCGAGCCTGGTTAGTCCTTACTTCTAAAGTATATCTATTTAGATCTGTGCCTGCACTTGCACCTAATAACAAATGTGACTTTTGTCACTCCTCACTCCATTGCCATAGTAGTGACTTGGAACCATCAGTACCGTCTGCTGGCCCTTCCTTCCTTGGTGGTCACCTCTATTCTCCTTGCTACTGATTTCATAGAGAGCTATAAGCCCTCAGATCTTGACCTGGTACATTTCTTGCTTCTATAAATAGAAATTTCTGTGTATCTGCACACAGCTTTCTCTTCCTTATTCCAGGATCAGATGACGTTTTTCCTCTTTAAAACAAATTTATCCTGTTTTTGTTTTTGATATCATTCTCTCCAGCTTATCTGGAATTTGAACTCTGCCATAAAATCTATTTTATGTCTCCATAGGTTTTCCAACTTTCCCTTTGTGCTAGCTCCATCAACATGGCCTATAAGATACACTTCAGTCTCAGAAAGAATTATAAAACCCAAATTTTGCTAAGCTGATTATTGCCTTCTCTTACAATCTTAATTTTTGTCTTTATTTAACTTCCTATCTTACAACTTTCTTGGGTTGAATATTCTTTAATTACTTATTATAAAGTCTAATTTCTCAGTTGTCATTTTATTTTAATAAACACTCATACAATACATAGAATTGAGTACAGTTCTAAGGATTTTGTGTGTATATTATAAGATACATATGTATGTTAACTCAATCCATCTGTTTCTCAGTACCACACAAAAAGTTTTTATTTATAAAGCCAATATTTGCTTATTCCACACAAAAATTGTAGACTCACTCTAAAAGCACATGTAAAGTAGAACACACAGGTTATCCCCAATCTCAGAAATCCAAACTATTGACTGATAAGATTTTGATCCATTTTCATAGCTTTATGATTGCATGCGTATATGCATGGGTCCATTTTTGTCTATAAAATGTGCCTATGTGTCTGTATTTAGATCATCATAGTAACTCAGAATTGTATGACTTATGTAACTTTGTTACACATTTTTCTAGGCAGTGGCAGAACTAGTATTCATATTCAGGCAATCTGACTTCAGAGTTCACAATCCTATAATGTCTGTTTTACACAACTTCCCTTTGGACACAGACATACACACACAAACATACATTCATTGGCTCATACATAGGCTAAAATACTATATACTTTCTGCTAAATATATGCCTATGTATAAATTATAGCCATAGTCTTGATTCCCATGCAGATTTGGGCCTCCTTATTCACCAAAGTTATGGAATATTTTACATGTATTTTTAGACACTATTTTAATGGATTTATAGAATTATAAATTTGAAACGTTCTATTTTTAAACATTATTCTTCTATTTTTATTTTTATTTTTAATTTTACCTTTAGGGGATGTATGCACAGGTTAGTTATATGGGCATATTGCAAGATAATAAGGTTTGGGCTTTTACTGAACGAATCATTCAAATAGTAAGATTGGCACCCAATCTTACTTGTTAGTTTTCAACCCTTATCCCCCTCTCTTGATCCCCACCTTTAAGAATCTTCAGTGTTTGTTGTGCTCGTCTTTAAGTCTGTGTATACCCAGTGTTTCTCATGCAGTATTTTAAAAATATATTTTAAATATGTGGAGCACAATTCAGCATTAGATACATATGTGGCCATCATAAAGAGAAGTTTGGGCCTCCCATTAGTCTTCACTTTGTCTGGCTTGGGATCAGGTACCTATTGATGTTATGTGCTCGCCCCTCCCTCCCCTGGCAGTATCCCACTACTGCCAATCCCTTTCTTGTAGTATGATAAATGTTCAGGATCCACTTATGAGTGAGAACATGTGGTACTCAGTTCTTTGTTTCTGTGATAGGTCACTGAGTATGATAGACTCTAAATCCATCCAAGTTGAAAAATATGCAGTATTTGGTTTTCTGTCTCTGCATTAATTCCCTTAGATTAATGGCCTCCAGCTGCATCCATGTTGCTTCAAAGGACATGATTTCCATCTTTAAATATTATAAGTATGCATTTATAAACAACTATATTTATAAACGTATGTTCTTATTTCTCATTATTAATTTAAGAGATACTAGGAAAAATGGAAACTCTTGATTAAAAGATAACTAACATGTTATACTGCATATTACTAATAATCTCTCAAGAAATATATCTTATTACCATTATTAGTGTATTAGCTATAGGTCTATTGTATGGCATTCATTAAATAAACAAATATGCAATTGTTCCTTTTTCTGTCCCAAACATTTTGCAATGTCTAAGGACAAAGTAGACATGATAGACATATTCATTGAAATTTGGGTGTGATTTTGAGTGTGTATTGGGGAAGTCAGGGAAGCAAACAAACAAATAAAAACATACATAAAATTATGCACTGTTTTGAAAACAGGAAATGTAAAGATACTGTGCAGACAATTACAGCAGTTTGGGCTACACTATGGGTAATATTATCATAATAATATAAAGACTATCATTGCAGAGAATAGTTTGATCAGGAAATCTAAAGAGCTTCTAGGAATCTAAAGCACTAAAAATCCCTTCCAAGGATCTTTGTTTGAAAGGATAAATTTTCAAACATATGAATTATTTGATAAATATAGACTGCACAGTCTATAATCCTGGTCTCACTACAAATTTTGTTTTCCTCCATAAATCACACAGCTTCAATAAAGACCAAAATTTGTCAGATGCTATTCAATCACTCTTGCTTTTAGTATTGTATAATTCTTTCCCACCGTTTTCTTAATCTGCTTGGGTTCTTGCTATATTTTACTGCCTTTCATTTTTATTTTTATTGTTTATTTATTTATTTTAAAAATTATTTTAAGCCGGCTCGGTGGCTCAGCCTGTAATCCCTCGCTTGGGGAGGCTGAGGTGAGTGGATTGCCTGAGCCCCTGGGTTCGAGACCCCCCTGGGCAACTTGGCGAGACCTCATCTCTACAATAAAATCAAAAAAATTAGCCGGTCGTGGTAGCGCGCACCTGTAGTTCCAGCTACTCGGAAGGCTGAGGTGGAAGGATCACCGGAGCCCAGCAGGTCGAGGCTGCGGTGGCCGGGAGCGGCCACTGCACTCCAGTCTGGGTGACAGAGTGAGACTCCAACTCAAAAAAAAAAAAAATATTTTAGAGTTGTAGGGCACAAGTGAGGATTTACTACATAAGTAGATTGGATGCAGGTGAAAAATGGGTTTCTAGCTGTCCCCCTCTCCCCACGAAAGTGGACCAGGTACCTATTAGTTTGCCACGTGTCTGCCTCCCTCCTCTCTCCCTTCCCTAGCGGTACCCAGAATCTGCCGATCTCACCATTGGGCTAGTGGGACTAGTATTCAGGGCCTGCTTATGAGTGAGAACATATATTAGTTTTCTGTGATAATTCGCTTAACATGGTGGTCTCCAGCTGCATCCAAGTTTCTGTGAAAGCCGTGATTTTGTTCTTCATTATGGCTGCATAATATTCCATTGTGTGCATGTACTACATTTGTCTTATCCAGTCCACTTTCAATGGGTATCTGGGTTGGTTCCCTGTATTTGCTATTGTGAATAGTGAGGCAATAAACATGCATGTGCAGGTGTCTTTTTGGTACAGCGATTTATGTTCCTCTGGGTTTCTTCCCAGAAGAGAGATTGCTGGATCATATGGAAGCCCAATTTTTAGTTTTTTGAGGAATCCTCACACTGCTTCCCATAGAGGTTGAGCTTACATTCCCCTAAACCGGTAGAAATCACCCCTTTACTCCACAGCCCTGCCAGCACCTGTTGTTTTTTGACTTATTAATGATAGCCCTTCTGACCGGTGTTAAGTGGTATCTCACTGTAGTTTTTATTTGCATCATTTTAAAATATTTTCAATGCCATGGGTAGTTTATGTACTGTGGTATTACTCCAAATGATCATTTAAGTCACCCTGCAGAAGACAAGCAGAGTCTGAGACCAACCTGACTTTTGTGGCATTCTGCATTCCTATTTCTTCCCAGGCAGTGCCTCAGGGCCAGCTGGATTTGTAGTGATATACTTACATAATTCTGAATTAATTTTTCTTTTGGGAAATTATACAAGTTCAGGAGCTCTACGCCCTTTTACTGAAATAATTATTTCCAAATCCCTGAAAGCATTTACATAATTCAAAGGAAGTAAAACATTCATTGCACAGCTAGTAAAATGTCCACTACTAAATTTTTTTTAAATGTGTTTAATATTTTTTCTTAATATGCTTTTCTTTGGTTAAGGAAAATGTTGTTTATGTTTAGAATTATGAAGCAAAAAAACTATTATCAATACTTATACACCAAGCTGGAAAAGAACTAGAAATATATGCTTTATCTATCTCTTTAAGTATATTACTGTAGCTATACTTCCAAAAGCCTTTTTTTTTATTATGGATGAAAATCTGCTCAATGTGTTTTAATATCTTCAGAAGACAAACTCCCATCTGCAAGAAAATTACATTGTGTCATGGCTGAGCATGCAGAAATTATTTTTCAGGAGAAGAGAGGAAGAGGGCATTGTTATGGGGATGGGGAAAGCGAGAACTACAAAAAGTAATGAATTCAAATCTTCTAGAGCAAAACAAGAACCAGAAGAGCTGTGAATGTTCTATTAGAACACATATCCCATTGTTAATTTTTATAAACTAATTGACTTAAACTCACAGAATCAGTCATATAGTAATATTTTATTTTCTTTGCCTAACATGTATAGCTTTAACAAGAGAAATACTTAACCATTTTAACATTTCATATTTCAAAAAAGACTATCTACTTAGAGTCTAAAAAAATTCCTAGTGGCAATCTGAATACATTTTTCTTCAATCTATAGTGAAGATAGCAAGAAAAAAGCTAAAAATTGGTAAAACATTATTATATTAAAATATGTATTTTTCCCTTTTTTTGTTTTCCTCTATCCTAGAAAAACAAAGCTAACAAACAAACAATAAAACAGGTATCAAGAATTGTGTCCCAGTCTCTTTTCCTTTAATTTCAATCCTGAAAATACCTGTTTCCTTCCTAAATCCCTGCTTTCTTTTTTCTTCTACTCTCAGATTCCAGTCCCAGCATTAAGCAGTGGTATCAAGAAGGCTGCACAATGTCAGTGAAAGCTTAATGAAATCGAAGTGATAAATCATTTGACGTCTAAAATAGAGATGCCAAAAATGTAACTTAAACTCCTGCCATTCTCTGACAATACTGTGTTTGCATGTATACATTTCTTCTAGCAATACAGTTCCATTTTAGTCTATTGCAACTCTCCTGGAGGGTCCAGGGCCCAAGTTCTGACTAATAACTTTACTTCTACATTTGTAATACATTCCAAAGTTCAAGTATTCAGTGCATATATACACTAAGATTATGTTTTTATCTCACACATGATCATAGAGAGAGCTGAAAATCAAAGTTAAACGTATTTATTTACAAAAATATGTCATCATGAACTAATATATTCAACATCATCCTTAAGTTTATTTGTGCAACAGTCCATCTGAGAATATTTTCTAGATGGAGATTATAGTTTTTTCTGAGAGCACCTATATGCTAACTTTGCATTAAGACTCCTTTTGATCTTGACTTATGAAGTTAATAAAACAAAGAAATGGTATTTCTGTCTGCTTAATTGCTAATATTTTTGGCTTCTTGCATTAATCAATATATATTTTTTTACTTTAGATGATGCCTTCACCTATAGGACTGATCCTGCAAAGTTTAAAAGTGAAGAAGCTTAAAGACTGTGCATCATTTGATTGTTACACTTTCTCTGTTATTCTCTGTCCTACAGAATTGCTAGTCTCCCAGCATAGCTATCGTAGATCATGATTGTCAAATAATGTTGCTTTTCTATAAAAGATTTTTTTCTTTTCAGATAACATAAGCATTTAGGTGAAGTTATAATTATTGATCATTTGAGAATTTCTCTATATGTTTAATGGTTTATAATAGTGTCTCAATAATTGATTCTATTGTTATGATTTTATCCAGTTTTCCATCCGATGTTATATAAAGTACCATGGTGCTATCATATTTAAATTGTTTTAGCCATTTCTTTCTGCTTGGAAATGCAGGTATCTTACACTATTTCATATGGTATATTATGTTTATGCAATATTTAAAAGATTTTAATGTTCATCTGTGGCTTTAAAGACAGAATACAGTTGACTGTGTTTGGTTGTATATATGTATATTGTTTAACCAATGTGTAATAATGGCTTCTTTTCCTTCACCTTCTACTAGATGGCAGGGTGCTGAGTTGGGTCAGCTCAGAGGTGATTCTGGAAATTTTGTCCAGCTGCACATGCCAAATATAAACATAAAGCTCACTGTATACTTATAATGTTCTCCTAGAAAGACCCACAAAGATCTTATTTGTATGGCAAGGCTTGGGGGAAACGTTTTATGCTAAGAATCAGCCTGGTAAGTTAGTTTGACCTTTGTATGAATTTGAAATGCCTATATAGCTAGAGAACCTCAATATACAACATACAACTTTGCAACAAAATTTTTTAAATGGCCAGTTTTAATTCCTTTCATGTACTGTCCACCGCACTGAGTGGTTTCATGGTATGGTGGTATTATCACTCTTATGTAGACGAGCAAATAAATGAAGGTTCTGAGACATTCTGGAACTATTTTGGTTTCATATGGGTAGAAATTTGTGGGTCTGGCTTTCAAGCCCATGTCTACCAGATTCCACAGACCATTTTCTATTCAATTTGTTACCCTATAACTCTGAACCCCAACATAAATACTTGCCATATTTGAAGAAGAGTAGTGGGAAGTTCAAGATTCAGTTCTATTTTCAAAAGAGGTAAACCTGTGTAATTGTAACTGCTGAATTAAGGTAATCCACTTTGATTCATATAATTTTCACAAACATCTTGTCATAAATCTACAACTCAAGTTAAAGAAATAAGTTTAGGATTGTACTCATGGTTTTGCTTTTTAAGCTGACAACATTCATATTCAGTACTTATACATATAAAATTCATATAACTTTTCCAAGCTAAGATTGCATAATAATTTTCTAGCAAAAAATTGTAAGTATTACACTATAACAGCACAGGCTCCATTCAAATTAGTTATTTTTAATAAATGGCATCTTATCATCTTTTGTCCTATTACTATTTGATGTTTTGTCTTAGTTTATATTACATTTACTATATTTTTGAAATTTTACATTCTGTGGCCCTTTCATATATAATATATTTAAAAACTAGGATTTTAAAAAGGAGGTTCCATAAAGTAGACTTTAAAATATAAATTAGCAAAAAATATTAAATCATATTCATTTTACCATCAATTTGTTTTCTTACAGAAAAAAATGGAAGTCAGTGTTCTTTTTTCTGACAACTTTTGAATTGCTATTTTTAAAAATTATGAATAACCTTAATTTTAAAGTATTATTTCACATTTTTACAGAAAACATATCAACGATTGGCTTGCTTATCCAAAATTTCACCAGCTGATATTTTTCTTCAGTAGTATGGTATTAACATACGAACATTTTTTTTTTTGCATTGACTAGATATAAATTCTCTCTTCTCTATGACAAAGGAAAAAAACTGCTATTTTGCACTCGCTTTTGTTTACAAATGTTAAAAATCTATTAGTGATTAAGTTATTTGTGTAATTGAGATTAAGATTTCATCTAGCTTTTTGTTCTGTAAGTCACACATTGTCACTTTCAGCAGTCTTACAGGTATTCTTAATCAAGATATCCTTAACTTCATTTATTCTTTCTCCAGCAAATAAATAATGGAAATGTAAGGATGGTGTTTTATTTGCATTATATATGACCATTCTAAAGGTCAGATTTACAAAGAAAAAATTGTAGCACTACAGTATTTGTGTGGATCAAATCTAAATAACAATAGTAATAGAATAAAAACACTAAAGATTATCTCAATTATCTCTATTAAATTTAAAATATACAATAAAGCTTAGACTTGGGAGTTCAAGACACTTGGTACATTACTTACAAGATGTAACAACTTTGGGAAGTTGCTAATCTTGACATCTGTTTCTTTAAAATATGAATATCATATCTACTATATCAAACTATTTTGAGGACCAAATGAGTAAAAATATACATTTAGCATAGTTGCTAGGACATTGTAAGAACTTAATACACTTTAGTTTGTCATTTATTATTTGGAAGACAGAGTCCTTTTATGTCCTAGCCAAGAGCTGGTAAAAAATATTTGAAGTGTTTGACATATTTATGATAATAATACTTTTTAAAGTTTTGACTTTTAGAATATACCTACATAAATATATTTTAAAATATCGATAGTCTCTTATTTAATATAATCCCAGATTTATAAAACATTTTTATTTTTAAAATTAACTACCTATGATTATTTAGCTAGACTCTTCATTCATATATGCAGGTTTAATTTTTTCTTCTACAAACTGAGGAACTTTTATAGGGAGGTATTTAAAATAAAATGGCTTACTGATGTGACATATATCTAACAGAAGTATATGTAAGACTTCTGTGTCTACAATAGCATAAATATTGGTGATATAAGACAATAAGGAGGTAAAATCTAATTTTCATGAGCATTTTCCCCCTAGTTTCTGTGTGATCTATTACAGCTTTTCACAAAAGAAAACCTAAAGTGTGTATATATATATAAATATATTAAGTTTGCCAGTTGAATTCTTGTTGAATCACCCTGCTTGGTAGGATGCCAATTTCTACTTTTTTTTTTTTTTAACTAAAGAAAAATACTTCCAAATAAAATGTTTATAATGTGTAAGGGGAAATAATATCCTTAACCCAAGTTTGGAAGTTGTGATTTAAAAAGATTTTTTTCCACAAAAAATAAATAAATGCCAATAAAAAAAGAAATGTGAACTCTGAATAAATAAAAAAATTGGAATTTCCGAATTCTTTTTAAACCAGAGTTCATTATGAAATTGTTATATGCCAAAAATACAAGAAAAACCTGCATAAGAAAAGTATATTTACCTTGTCTTTGGGAATGAGGTGGTATCATAGACCATTTGTACTACTGTACAAAAACCCCACAGACTGTGTCATTTAGAAAGAATAAGAACTTATGTTTCACAGTTCTAGAGACTGAGAAGTCCAAGATCAAGAAACTGGTTAATGAGGGTTCAATCTCTTTCCTGCCAATTTGGAACCTTGAATACCACATCCTTCAGAGCATAGGGACCTTGTTTCTTCACATGGCAGAAGGTGGAAGAACAAACGGAATAAAGTCAATGACTTTTTTTTGTCTTACACAATAAACATTTATTTTGTCAAATTCTGGAGACTGAGAAATCCAGGATCAAGGTGCCTGCATATGATGAGGACCCACTTGTTTGAAGATGGGCATCTTCATGTATCCTCACGTGGCAGAGAGCAGAGAGAAGAAGAAAATAACACAGAGAGAATACTCAAGCTTGCTTTTGTTTCTTTAAAGAAAATTAGATTCAAGGGGTACATGTGCAGGTTTGTTATACAGATATTTTTTATGATAGTGAGGTTTGGGCTTGAATTGAACCCGTCACCCAGTTGGTGAGCATGACATTCCATGACTGGATTCTCAGTCATTAGTCTCCTTTCTTCCTCCCTCCCTTCACGAGTTCTCATTGTCTGCTGTTCCTGTTCTTATGACTGTGTTTAATCAGTGTTTAGCTCCCACTTACAAGTGAGAACATGCAATAACTGGTTTTCTGCTTCTGTGAAAATTCATGCAGAAATAATGGTCTCAAACTGCAACCATGTTGCTGCAAAGGATATGATTTCATTCTTCATGGCTGCATGGTATTCTATGAAGTATATGTATCACATTTCCCTTATTCAGACCACCATTGGTGGGAACCTAGGCCGGTTCCATGTTTTTGCTATTGTGAATAATGTTCAATAAACAAACGAGCGCCGGTGTCATTTTGGGAGAACGATGTAAGCTCCTTTACATATTTACCCAGTAAGTAGTTTGGTTGTTGGGTCAAACGAGAAATCTCCAAGCTGCTTTCCACAGGGTCTGAACTAACTTATATTCCCACCAACAGTGTCTGAATATTACCTTTTCTCTGCAACCATACCAACATCTATTGTTTTTTGACTTAGTAATAGTCATTCTGACTGGTATGAGATGCCTTTTGTGGTTTAGATTTGGATTTTTCAGATGATTAGCAATATTAAGCATTTTTTTTCCAGTTTTTTTGGCCATCAAGACTTTTATTAGGGCACCCAATCCCATTCACAAGAGAGGAGCACTCATAGACTAATCACGTCTTAAAGGGCTCATCTCTTAATACTGTCACATTGGAAGCCTTGAATTTTATTTTATTTTACTTTTTAAAGTATTTGTTTTCTTTTTTATTTTAAACATGTGGAGTACAGTTCAGGGTTAGATATACAAATGTTCATTATGCAGTTATCCTTGTTGATGAGGTGTGCCCACCCTCCCCCACCCACTCCCTGGCAGTTTCCCACTACTGCCAATCCCATCCCACCTGTCCAGCAGTTTCCCACTACTGCCAATCCCTTTATTATAGTATTATGATCATTGTTCAAGGTCCGCTTATAGGTGAGAACATATGGTACTCTGTTCTTTTTGTGATAGATCACTGAGTAAGATCGACTCCAAATCCAACCAAGTTGCTACAAAGTCCATATGTTTGTCCTTATTTATGGCTGCATAATATTCCATTGTGTATATGTACCACATTTTTTTTTAATCCAGTCCAGCTTCGATGGGTAGCATGGTTGGTT
>CAUYQG010091462.1:0-13776 GCA_963574415.1 Tarsius wallacei | reverse complement strand
GAAAGAAAGAAAGAAAGAAAGAAAGAAAGAAACTTCAAAAAGCTCCTTCATCTCTTCTGCCATGTGAAGGCACAGCGAGAAGACAGTCATCTATGAACAAGGAAGCTCTTTGTTCTTCACAGTCAACCTGTTGGCATCTTGATCTTGGACTTCCCAGCCTCCAGAATTATGAAAAATAAATGTTTGTTGTCTATGCCACCCCAAAAAAGTCAAAAAACAAAAAACATTAAAAAAATGGTTTTAAATTCTTTTCAATAGATTCCCTTGTTTTCACAAAGCCCCATGGTAAGCAATCTCTTTCAAGCATTGTTGAACCAGAAATCTGAGCAGCAGCAGCCAGACTTTCTTAAAAGTAACTTGAATAGGCTCAAAACCGAAAGTGAGCAGAATAACAAAAATAATTTGACACAATGCAATACCTATGAACTTGATTCAGTTAAAGCAGTCGTGAAAAGTGTCATCCTGTCAAAGAATTTACAGCTAATGGGTGTCAAGCCATTAGGTATATGGAAAAAAGAATATGAAAATATCAAAAGAAGTCAAAGTGAAATGACTCGTGTGTGAGTCTGGAAAAGGCTGCTCAGCTGGAGGGTGTCTGAGGGATGCACGTTTGAGTGAGCATGTAAGATGTGGGAATTAAGATGCACTGATGCTAAGACACGTTATTTCATGCATCATTAAAAATCCAAAACATAGACTCCATGCTAGTCCATTTATTATGGTCACATCTGATTTCAGAGATGTTAAATCTGGAAAAATAAACATCTTAGAATGATGAAATACGCTGTGTACTAGGCGGGCAGAGAGGCAGGACAATCTGAAAGGTGTCCCTGTGGACCCAGCAAGGCAGGAGCTAGAAGCCAAAGGCAGGTGCTGAGCACTATTGGCGAGGAAAACTGGCCAGACATTGTGCATGCCTGGACCGTTCCTGGAGGCCAGGGAGCCAGGGTCTGGCAAACCACGTCTGCTGGCAGCCCGAGTTCTCAAGAAAGTAGAGAATGCAGGGTTGAGTCCAGACCTCACGGATGGTGGACAGGTAGGCAAGCTAACAGTGGCCACTGACAGCCATGCTGGGCAGTGAGACTTCCTCCACCTCCCCCAACTCAAGGGGAAAGCACTTAAGAAGCACATCTGGCCCTTCTACAGGAAGGAGATCCCACTGGTGGCAGACCGCACCAGAAGGGAAGACCCACTGGGCACACATGGGCTAGCACATAAACAGAGGAAACAGGGAAGGCAGGGCCCCAACTAAGCAAAGTCCAGGTATCCTGAGAGGAATATTCAGAGAGGATGTCCTGATAAGTATTTTCTCTTGGCACTAAGATCCAATGGGGTTAAAGAGACTCCTTTGAGAATGTATGTTCTCTCCCTCTCTCTCTCCTTCTTTTGAGTTGGGGTCTCACTCTGTTGCTCAGGCTAGAGTGCAATGACACCACAGTCTCAATCTCCTGGGCTTCAGGCAATCCTTCTACCTGTCTCCTGAGTAGCTGGAACTACAGGTGTGCACCACCATTCCTAGCTAACTTTTTGATTTTCTTTAGACATGGGGTCTGGTTATGTTGCCTATCCTGGGCTCAAGCATTCCTCCTGCCTTGGCCTCCCAAAGTGCTGAGATTACAGGTGTAAGCACTACTGTGCCCAGCCCGATAGCATACATATGTTCAAAGCACATTCTAGAACAGGAATAGGAACAGAAATAGAAAGAGTCAGAGTGCCAAGACAGGGATTATAGAAGCTACTAAGCTGGCCCCAATGAAGAGCAGGGTGAAGAGTGTGGTCTTGACAGGTAAGTGGGAGCCTCAGTATGTGCAGTGCAGAGAGAAGCAGCCCACTCGTGGCATCACATTCTGAAGTTGGGCCCAGAAAGGCCCTTGTCAGGGCAGGATGATTAAGGGGACAGGGCAGTATGGCCTGTGAGGTGGGTTGGCCTGCCGTACCTAGGTGTGACCTAACAAACCTACCAAGTCAAACCCAGGAGTTGGGAGGAGGGGCTGCCATGTGGCCAGTGTTTTGACCATGGGCCAGGAGCAGTGGGGTCCTGAGATAGGCCAGGGATAGGCTCAGGGGTTCCACCCACAGAAGGTGAAGTCCCTATCAACCTGCAACAGGGCCTGGCAATCAGACAAGGAATTCGTAGTTCGATGGATCGGCTGCCTTGGGGTCAGGATGGCAGCCAAGAGTTGGAGGCAGGAGGAGGGATGGTCAGGGAGGACCTTCTGTGGGTTTGAGACTCAGGATGCAGAGAAACAATGGAAGTTGGTGACAGAGGAGCTCCCTAACCCTACCTCTGCCCCCAGGTACATTCGTCAAAGGTGGTGTTTTTCAAGAATTTTATTTTTTGTTTTTTGAGAAAGAGTCTCACTCTGTTGCCCAGGCTGGAGTGCAGTGGTGTGATCCTGGCTCACTGCTGCCTCCACCTCCTAAGCTCAAGTAATCCTTTTGCCTCAGCCTCCCAAGTAGCTGGGACTATAGACAAGCATCCCCACACTTGGCTACTTTTTGTATATATGTATTTAAAGACAAGGTCTCACTGTGTTGCCCAGGCTGGTCTCAAACTCCCAGACTCAAGCGATTCTCCTACCTCGGCCTCCCAAAGTGCTGGGATTACAGGTGTGAGCCACTGCACCCGGGTTTTTTCAGTAATTTTAAAGGTACAATGTGGACAAGAAGCTTGTCATGGGCATTAGCCAGAGTTCCAGCAGGCAGATATCACATTAAACAGAGGGATTTGGGCAGAATTTAATGGACATGGTGTAGGGATACCAATGAGAGGTGGTACTGCCCCCCAGGGCTAGCAAAGGTGGGGTGCAGTTACCACCTTAGGAAGATCACAGGGACCAGTGCTGGAACACAGAGAGGGCTGCCCACCAGGAGCTGCAGCCTCCAGTGGAGCTGACCACTAGGACTTCACAGGGAGGGAGCCGGGCAGTAGATCCTCCACCCTTCTCCCACCCTCTGGTCACCTAGATGTGGTTCCCATTGGCCGAACCCAATGGGAAGCCGGGGGGAAGGGAGTGAGGGGATCTGAGAAGGTGCTCAGCACATTAAGGCCAAGGTGAAAAGGTATCCAAGGAAGCCGTGGGCAAGCAAGCGCCTGTGTGTCTGCATGAAATGTCCAGGCTCAGATAGGGGGTAGCGCCAGCCACACTTCCGGCCAAGGAGGGGGCTGCCCTTGGTTCTTAACGGCCCAGGCTGCCAGACTTCGTTCCTCATTCTGCAGGGACTACCTTCCTGAAAAGACTCATCAAGTCATTTTGAAACAGAGAAGGAAGCCCTGAAGGCCCAAGGTAGCCGTGTGCTGCCAACATGATCACCCCCATGGTTACTGGAGCTCCCCAGGTGATGCCTGTGGACAAGTGGGTTTCTGCTCTTCGGCGACCCAACCCTCCTACTTACCAGGAATAAATTCCTTCTCTCTTTAGCAGATAACTGGAGCACAAAACAGATAGTTTGATTTTGAAAAAACAAAACAAAAAGCAAAGAGCAGACATTCTAGGCCCAGAGCAGCCTTCCCTTTGGGATTTATTGGTCGATAGAATGGACACGAGTTCAAGTTCATAGCCGACGGTAAGGCTAGGGTCTAGTTCGGGTTGGGAAACAAAATACCTGTCTCTTCTCCTTCCTCCCATTAAAATCTCTAGGTCTATGGAAAGTTCTGGGCAATTTCCAACAAGTTCATTTTTACAAAGCCTCTGCAGACAGCTCCCCATTGAGCCCAGCTTAGAGTCGACAGCTCGCTCTGCCTAGTGTTATTCCATGCCTGCCTCATCGACAAGATTGTAAGTCTTGAGGGAAAGGGACCCTGCTTGGCTCAGCCCCACAGTCCCCCAAGTCTCCTAGCAGGAAAGGATGACTGGAAATGTAATGACAGGCCCCCTGCTGTGCTGAGAGATGTACATGTTACATAAAATGAACATTTCAGTTGAAAAGATGTAGCGGGAAACAGACATGTGGATTGGCAGGCTGGGCCTTGCAGGGAGAGGCACCTTCATTGGACTCCTTGACACCTGAGGTTGCCCAGGTTGCAATATCCCTGGGGAAGTTACAGGGTAAGGGGAGAGAGGCTGCCTATAGACCTGGGGTTCAGGAAAAGAAGGGCACCAGAGTCCTTAAAACAAAGGACAACTGATGTCCAGACTTGAAAACTCAGGGTTGTGCGTCCTGAGAAATGTTGTTTCCAGAAACAGTTTTTAGGCGATGACTTTCCAACATCTTCCTGGTGAAGAGGGGGCAGGGCAGAGAGGTGGGAGCACTGGACAGGCTAAAATTTCCCAAGAGGTAATTTTAACTTCAGCACTGTCTGCTGTCTCTGGACTGGGGAACTGAAACAGGACTAGGGCACAGAGGAGGAAGCCTGAAGCCAGAGCAGGGAAGAGAACAGGAACCGTGGAGAGTCAAGAAGCCTCTTCCTAAGGGTCTGTCAGTCTTCGTTTGAAATTAAAAGTATATACAATTATTGTGGAAATTTTACAAAGGATAGGGCAGTATTAAGAAGTAGGGGAACAAAACAAAACGAAACAAAAACCCTCTGCACCAAAGCATTCGTTTCAAGTTTGATGAGAAAGCTGCTAGAGGTCTTAAGTAGGCAGTGAAAATACCATTTAGCTGCTGTGAAGAGAATGATCTGGAGCGTTGAGGGGCAGCTGCTGCTATTATTATTTCTATTTCCTGGTGAGGAGAACTTAGGCCCCAGAGGCAGAGTGAATTCAGTCTAGGCCTCAGAGCCCCCAGACCCATGCTCCCCACACCCACAAACTGGAGGAGGGCAATTTGGCCAAACATTTGTGTTCTGGAACCTCCTGTTGCAGCGTTTGCTGTGCTTTGAGCCAGCTCAGCAGAGGCACTGGCTGGACACTGGCCATTTTGTCCTAATCTCACTGTGTCTATTAATGAGCCTTATTCCATTTCCTGATGTTTTGAAAGGAGAAACACTGCCTTGATTATATGAATGCACTCAGAAAGTCATTTAGCTTGTAGTGTTGAATTATCTTAAAGGAATGCTTGAATTTTTAAAAATTATTGTTTTATTATTTTAAAATACTTGCCTTATTTCAGTGTTTAGCAGTACTCCCTTCATACTTATATATTGTGTGGTACAATTTTGCTTGCCTATGGGAGTTTTAAATTTTTCCATGTGAAATACTCTGACATAAACATACATGCAACTTACATGGCTGTTAAGAATAACTGTCTGATTTAATAAATGGTTCATTTTAAAAGTTAAAAAAAAAAGGAACCTACCTCTTATTGGGCCAGTCTCTGCCCTTCCTGTGTCTCCACCAGCCCCTATAATGCTTTCCCATATTTCCTTTCTTCCCCCAGTACTGTCACTACCTTTAATCACTTTCCCTCCCCATATCTGTTCCTAAAAATCACAGGATCCCATGTGGTTGAAGAAAGGGGAGACAAAGACAGGATCATGGGTCTCTTGGGCCTTTGAGGCCCTGGCAGAATTTGGGTTTTGTTCTAAGGGTGATTTAGAGCCACTAAAGGCATTTAAAAGCTGGTGTGTGTGTGTGTGTGTGTGTGTGTGTGTGTGCGTGTGTGTGTGTGTATGTGTGATGTGATCAAACGTACATTTTAAAACTATCACCTTGACTATAGTGTAAGGCAGGAGTGGAAGCTGGGGGTCCCTGCAACCCTGCTCTGTTGCTTGCATTAGGGAGGTGTGGGGTAGGGGGAGAGACAAGGTTAGAGCTAAACTAGAAAGCTCAATGACTTGTCAACCCATCAAGAAGGGGATGGCCAGTGAGAGGGAGCCAGGGAGGGTGACCCAGATCTCTAGCTCTAGTAACTTGGTTGGTGTCAGCACCATTTAATGAGATGGGGAAGGTGGGCGGGTCAGGTTGGGAAGAGCTTTTGAGGCCTACTTCAGACTCAGGAATCTCTCTTCAGTCAAATGGCCTAGAATGGACCAGAATGTGCCTCCTTAAAAAACAATCAGTTGTTCCTCCTCTTCCCTTCCTTTCTTGTCTCTTTTTCTCTTCTCTCTTCTCTCTCTCTCTTTCTTTTGAGTTGGGGTCTCACTCTGTCACCCGGGCTGCAGTGCACTGGCATGATCATGGCTCACTGCAATCCCAAACTCCTGGACTCAAGCAATCATCCCACCTCAGCCTCCCAAATAGCATCAGCACACCTGGCGACTTTTTAAAATTTTTTTATAGACACGAGGTCTCACTATGTTGCTTAGGCTGGTCCTGAACTCCTGGGCTCAAGGTATTCTCCCACCTCACCCTTCCAAAGTGCTGGGATTATGGATATGAGCCATTGCAACCAGCCTTACATTTTCTCTTTTCCTTAAAACATTTTATTGGCTCTCTTTCCATCCCTTCCTTTGGCTCCTTCTACATGCATCTGGGACCAGCTGGCTGCTGGGGTTGAGGCCAAGGAGGAATCCAAGATGCAAGAGGATGCAAAACCAGTGGGACTGAGAGAGCAGCTGAGCCTCAGAAGCCTTCACAGCCAGGCCAAGGAGGTAGTGGGGTCAGGGAACAGCAGAGTAGGAGACTGGGTACACACAGGGAGACAAGCAAATAATCAAATAGATGGAGAAGAAGGGGAGTTGGGCCTCTCCCTGTTAGGGAAAAAAGCTACAAATATGGAAAGGAGGAAGGCTGATTGAACTCTGTAGTGTTGGACTGGAGTAGGAAGTATCAGTGTGAATTCAGAGTTTTAAATACATATAGGTAAATATAGGAATATGGATGAAGATGTGTATACACACGTATATTTCCTCACTCTGTCTGCTGAGAGAGCCTGCAACACTCCAACAGCAGTGAGCACATCTACTGCTCAGATCTTGGTTGCTAAATACCATTCTCTACCAATAAGAACCAGCACTCCTTGAGAAATGGTTGATTCTAGCTACCCTAGAATCAAGGACAGGGAAGATGTAAGGAGGACCTGGAACATCTGTTGCCCTCAAACATAAGAAAATGCTCAAAAAATGATGGGGATTTATCAAAAGGATACAGGAGCTAGGCGCCAACTAAAAGGACAGTTGAAAGGAGCATCTAGCACAATTTGAACATCAAGATGAATAACAAAAATGATTATAAACCATTGAATAAAATAGGAACTCATGAGTCTATACTGACATAAATAAATGAAAAGGAAAGCTCTTCCCCACAGTAGAATGCTAGTTCATAACTGTCAAAGGAATGCTGGAAATAGTCACCATTTGGCAGCCATCCTAGTAATAATTGATTCAGGCAAGAACCAGCAATAGATGCTAGAACTAGGTGGGTGAGAGTTTGAGGAAGAACAAGATATTTAGATAGCCTTAGAGTATCTTCCTATAAGAGAGTTATTAAACTGTTATTAATAGTGAAAAATAGGCTGGACTTGGTGGCTCATGCCTATAATCCTAGCACTTTGGAAGGCCAAGGTGAGAGGATTGCTTAAGTCCAGGAGTTCAAGACCAGTCTGGACAACATGACAAGACCACAACTCTACAAAAAACAAAAAAAATGAGCCAAGCATGGTCAGACCCAGCAACTTGAGAGGCTGAGGTAGGAGGACTGACTGAGCCCAGAAGTTTGAGGCTGTGGTGAGCCATGATCATGCCATAGTACTCCAGACTGGGCAACAGATTGAGACCCCAACTCCCCCCGCCCCAAAAAAATAGCAACTTTAAAATGAGAAAACCTGGCAGACACCACCTAACCAAGTGATCATCGTTAATGGTAATAATAAGTAATTGGGCAGACTGCCTTCATGCCCCTCTGGGGTGGGTGCTTGGAGGCCGCAGCATCACTTCTGTGTATTCTTGCCAAAAACACAGAACCTGGACCCCATCATATGGAAACAGCCAAAAACTACTGATCAAGGGAAGGACAGTCTACAAAATTATTAGCCCATTCTCTTAAAAAATGCCAAGGTCAGGAAAGACAAGGAACTGTGCTCAGCTAAAGGACACGAAAGGGATGTGACAATGATATATAACACATGATCCTGGATTGAGCCTTGGCTCAGAAAGGGAGAAATTATGTATATAAGTTATATATAATTTGCATGAATGCATAATTAATAAACTTTTATATGGCTATTAAGACCATTGAAAATTGGATTGTGGTCTAATAATTAGGTGGTAGTATTTATCAGTGTTAATTTCCTAATTTTGATGGTTACATAGGACAGAGTCATCATTCTGGAAAACCATGCCAAAGTGTATAGGACTATTGGGGCATTGTCAGTAACTTACTCTTCAATAATTTAGAAAAATAATAACAGTAACATGAGAGAAAGAATGATAAACATAGTTGCTAAAATATTAATTGAGAAAGTAAGGGGTATACAGGAATTCTCTGTACAAGGGAGGACCCCTCTACCAAAAAAAAAAACAAAACCCGGGAATATATTTTGGAGGGTGGGCCTCTTGTAGTCCATTCGGAATTTTTTTCTCTGGATCAAACGGTCAACCAAAGTTTTTATCTGAAAGTTTTGAGAAGGCTGAGAATGCTAGTTCATAACTATCAAAGGAACGCTGGATTTAAAATAATTTTAAAAATCCATCACAGAGAACCAGAGTTGCCAGCAGGAGTGAATGGAGGTGAGGGCATGGAAACAGTTCAGGCACGCATCATGGTGAGCGCGGCTGGTGCTCACTCATCTTGGCTGGCATCCGCTACTGTGTGTGCTGTGGGATTGGACAGAGGGAGGGGCAACATGCGTCTTCAGAGCAGGTGTTGTCACTGGGGCTGGAGAATCCAGGCCCAATGGGCAATTGCTCATTGGGTGTGATCGAGCTGGCCTCCTGCAAAAGTCTCATCCATGGATGAGCAAGGCAGGTCTTTTTTCATGACTGGGAGAGTGGAGTAGTCTGACTTGGGGAGGAAGGACAGAAAGGCAGAGGAATGGGAGTAGATATGATCATTGCTTCTGTTCTCTCCCACGACCCATGGACTTGATTTAGCTTCTGAACAACAGATGAGGACAGACAGCATGAACTCGGAGGCAGGTTTTGTGGATTTCTGGGCACAAACACAGGCCAAACACTGGGCAGGAGGTTGTCCCCTCTGTGCCATGCAGAATCTGACAGACAGGCAGCTTTGGTATTGGGCACAGAGCCTTAGGCTGGGACAGGGACCTTGGTGTTCTCATAGTACAAAGGGACTGTACCCATCAGAGACCCACACAACAGGAGCTGACAAAGGAGGAAGGAACAGTGCCCTGTGCTGAGTTGGAAGGGAAAAGGGAGGGGACAGGGAGGGGCTCTTTGAGGATGTCTCAGAGCTATTTGTGGGAACTTTTGAGGGGCCAAATTTTGGCAGTCAGGCTGCAGGGAATTTGAACTGCTATATCACACAAAGATATCCTGGTTTTATGGGTTCATGGGTCTTCGAAAGCTGTGAGCCATGACTGGCACTTGGAAGGAGGAGAAGGAGGAGGGTGGGGGCTATGGGTTCCCCAGGTCCAGGGACAGAGAGTCTTCTCTCTTTTCTTAAGCTGTTGCTTTGGAACACACATCTGCCACTCAGCGCAGAAGACACAGTTTCCTGTATGTCTTTTGCCAGAGGCAGGGAAGATGTCCCTTTGAGGGTCTCCTGGAACTTATCTTGCTCTTTCTAGGTGAGGACACCAACCCTCCAAACAGAGAAGAAACAAACAGTGAGCAAGACAGGAAAGAAGGGAAGAAAAGAATGGATGTTAATTAACCACTAGGTGTGGGCGGGAACTGGGTCACATGTGCTTACCATGTTATCTCAGTTATAGTTTAGCTAATATTGCAGGTGGGTTCCATATCTCCTGCGTACAGATGAGGAAACTGAATCCCAGAGATGCTGAGCAACATGCCTGGGTGGTTGGAGATATTGTCAGAAGAGCACTCAGGGAGATGTTTCAAGACTAGAAAGGGAGAGGAGAAGGAGGGCACCCACAGACCCTCTAGCTAGATGGGAGTGAAATCCTGGGGGAAGAAGGGCACAGACCCAGGGGGCTGCCGGCCCAGGGTGAAGTAAGGTGATTAGAAATGCTCCCGCAAATTGAGCTGTAAGCGATTCAGTGGGTGGGTTGTGTGGTGTGAGACCCCATGTTTGGTAGAAGCCCGTATTCTGGGGGACAGCAGGTTTGCTCCCTGTGCCGAGGTGGATGGTATTAGGGGGCAGGGAGGCTGGTTACTCGCTGTCTCTGGGCACTATCCTGTCTCCATAGGCCTGCCCCATGGCAGGGTCCCAAGCCACATGTTCAGGGAATGGCAAAGGGTGAAAGCCAACGCAGGCTCAATCACTCTCACATGTGCAGAAGACAATGACATGGCAGCTCTGGGAGGAGGCATGAGCTTAAGGGAAGGAAAGTGGAAACTGAGACAGACCCTGGCCCAGCCCTACCCACTAGCACTGCTTCCACCCCAGACACCGCGCTCTTCCCCAGCTCCCCAGACTGCCCCATACCCATAGGGCCTAGCACGGGCAGGGGGGCTCTGTCTCCTTCTAACTACCTAGCTTCACATGGCCCCCGTTTCCTGAAGTGGAGTTCTTCAGCACCTCTCCTTGTTTTGGGCAGACTTCCCAGAACCACCTGGCATGGGCTTTGCCCCAACCCCCAGCAGTCTTCACTTGCATCTAAATCCACCCTTCCTCCCTAACCTCAGAGCCATCATTCCCTGTTTCTCAGACCATGTCTGGAATTAGCATGACCTGCAACCATCAGCTTCTGCCTTGGCCTCATAATATCTAACCTCTCCACTTCTTAGTGCTCCAGGCTGGGCACCCACCCACCCCCTCCCTGCAGAGCCATCGGTCAACAGCCCTGCCTACTGCACCCTTCTGCTGGGGAGACTCCCATGCCAGGTCAACTCTCAGACATGGGCATTCACTTAGGCTTGTTTAGCTTTGTTGCTCATGAGTGGGACCCCACTAGCATGTTGAGATCATCAGGTGCCCATTTACTCTTCAATATCTGCACTGTGGCAGTAAGGCAGTAAGCCTCACACATTCCTTGAAGACTCAAGCAGCTTAGAAAGGGTTTTGAACTCTTCACATCAAAGGAGCTGCAGGCTGGCTCTGGCTGCTACTAAAATGACAGCTCTGAGGTGCATCATCTGAGGTCTCTACTTGGTGTCACCATGATCAGTACGAGGAGGCAGAGATGACAATGCTGTCAGCACACCGTCTGGATGTTTAAATGGTGGAACCCTCATCTGGGGACCTCAGTCCGCAATGAAGACTCAGGGACAGGATGGGTCCTTCGTTCCTAAAGCCACAGCTGACAGCTAGAAACCATGCTTCATACTCAGCATCGCAGTGAGGTTGTCAGCTAACTATGGAAGAGGCTTCCTCTCACTTCCTCCAAGAACTCACGTGCAAAGGAGGAGCTCAGAGGATGAAGAGGGAACCTTCCCTGCCATAGCATTTTGCATCCACGCCCTTCCTCACAGGGCTTTGCAGCATCTTGCACTAGAGTATGGTGAATCTGTTTCTTCACCTCACTGATGTTGGGCTTGGCTACATGACTTACTTCGGCCAATGTGATGTGGGCAAAAGTGCCAGTTCTGAGCTAAGGGCTTTAAGGGCACAGTGGGTTTCTGCTTGCCCTCCTGGGCCCCTGTGATCTTCCAAGAGAAGAGATGCCCAGAGAACTTCTGGCCCCTCAGTCTGGCCCAAGAATGATGACCTGAGGAGCAGACCCAGCTCTGACTGGAAACCTGGAGTCCAACCTGGTCCAGCTGATGCCAGGAGAGCCCAGCTAGATAAGCCAACCATGACCAACCTTCAGATCCAGGAGTGGAAATCAATGTCTGCTGTTGTAAGTATTGAGATTGTTGAGGCTGTTTGTTATGGAGCAGATACTGGCAAATACAAGTATGAGGGGAAGAATAAACTTTTCCCCAGGGTCTTCCTCTTAGTGAACCTTCATGACACAGTTATCTAAATTGACCCATGAGGATGCTGAGGCTGGGAGAGATTAGCTAACTTGTCCAACATCACACAACTTGCTTACCAGGACCTGCCACTAGGGACAAATCTTCAAGTTCCACATGCTCATTCTCACCATGACTCCTCTCCAACCTCCTGGAAGCCACTGTTTCTTCATCTTGTCCCCTGTGCAGACCTACAGATCCCTCTGGGCCTCACCATCTCTCCAGTGAGTGGAAACCCCACG
Organism: Tarsius wallacei; assembly: GCA_963574415.1. Lineage (NCBI taxonomy): Eukaryota > Metazoa > Chordata > Mammalia > Primates > Tarsiidae > Tarsius > Tarsius wallacei. Next base: position 1,674 of record CAUYQG010091462.1, on the reverse strand, counting down.
GTGGCCCCCTGAGCTGCTCTGTCCACCCTCGGGCAGCCTGTCCTCCTCAACCCTGCCATCAATGCCACTAGCCAGGATCAACTCCACAGCCCACCCTCTGCCCTGAGCAGGCTGGAGTAAGCCAGAGTTCAGCAAGTCAGCAGGTGACCCACATGCCATTACTAACCTCTTACTGTGTAGCCTCTCGGGCACAGGCCAATACAGCCCCAGGCCTTGCCCACAGTCTGGCAAAGAAGCAAGATAACAGTACCATAGACAATTAAGGAAATGTGACAAGGTGAGGAGGCTTGTGATGAGAATACAGTGCCTTGGGAGGGTGTCCCAGAGGGATTTAGCCTGATGGGGCAGGGAAGGATTTACTAAAGAAGCAACACTGAAGCTGAGATGCAAAGGCTGGGTGGTGGGCTGAGGGAGCAGAGCGTGCAAAATACTGATGTTGATAGGGATGATGGTTTCTAATCACAGTCATGTCCTTCTATGGAACATAGCTGGTGTCCTACTCAGTTCTCTGGGATCCCTTTACCAACCCTCTTCTCCCATCCCCCACTTTTGGAGGATCTGTTGCTTTGGTGCTGAAAACTTGAACCTGCTACCTCAGATGACTGCCCTTGGGCACTGCAGCCTCCTCATTTCTAGGGAGATCCAGGAGAAACCTGGAAGGTCTACATTCTCTGTCCCCAAGGTAGACACTGGGTACCTGGAGTGTACATGCAAAAGCCCCATACCTTGCCTTCCTGCAGGGCAAGCTCTGAGGTGAAATTTATACTCCATAGCTCCCTGTGGGATCAGGCAGCTGAAGTCATGCCTGGTTTCTCTCCCTTCCCTGTCCTATGTCCCCCACTCCCTTACTGGTGTCTTCTAGGAGCACTTCTCGAATGAATTACTGGTACTCAAGCTTAGGGTCTGCTTCTGGGAGAATTTGGCCTATGGTGGTCAAATCTCAGCATTAGTCCTAGTACCTGTCTATCTTGAGCCTCCTCTCAACAGCTGATCTAAGGATTCATCCTCTGAACGATAAAGCCCTCCACCACTAGCAAAGAATTTGGACCCCTGCTTTATAGAGGAGCTGATTAGACATGAAGCCTAAGCTTCCTCTTCCTCTTCTTCCTCCCCCACACATTTCTGTCCATGAGGGCCATAACCACTCCCCCCAGTCCCACCTGCCATGGGCTCAGCATACATCTTACCTTACCTTCTGTTTGCCCTCTTTAGTCTAAAACCCTATTCTTTAGCAGGACCTGTCTCTGTGAGTCCTTGAGCCACCTAGACAAAGAGTGCCCTAAATGAGACTAGGTGCACTCAGAAACTACAGCATTTAGGTGATAAAATGCATCATATGTTGGTTCAGTGTTAAGAATGAATGAATGAATGGATGAATCCTTTTTTTTTTGAGTAGGAGTCTCACTCTGTTGCCCAGGCTGGAGTGCATTGGCATGCTCATGGCCACCACAGCCTTGGCCTGCTGGGCTCGGGCGATCCTTCTGTCTCAGTCTTCCAAGTAGCTGGAACTACAGGCTCACACCACCACACCCGGCTAATTTTTTGATTTATTGTAGAGATGAGGTCTCACCAAGTTGCCCAGGCTGGTCTCGAACCTGTGGGCTCAGGCAATTCTCTCACCTTGTCCTCCCAAAGTGCTGGGATTATAGGTGTGATCCACAATGCCTGGCCAAA
>CAUYQG010091456.1:0-10760 GCA_963574415.1 Tarsius wallacei | reverse complement strand
GTTTTTCCCCAACACAAACAGGTAGTCTAAATCAAAAAGCAAACAAAAGTGAGCAAAACAAACAGTCAAAACAATAAAATCAGAAATCAAAATAAGAAACCAGACTAGCTCTGGAATCTTTCCTGAGTGTCTAAAGTCTCTTTAGCTCTAATCTCTAGCCTCTCTCCTTTGCTTTCATTGCAGGCAGATAGATTTATTCCTAGCTTGAGTTGGTTCCCTTGGCTTGCTGCCTGAGAGGTCTGCGACAGGCCTGAGTTGCCTGTATCTGATTCAGTGTAGAGGGGGACCTTTTGTCTCCTGTTTAACGACGTTACCTTAGAAACCAAGGTGGAGGCTGCTTGTAGATGGGCGGGGCAATGCAAATCTCTGCCTGGAAAATGGCCTAGGTGGGCAGCTCCTCTTTCATGGGTCCTTTCTCTCCACCCGTCCTTTCTTTCCACTAGCCTGGGTCCATGGGTTATCCACTATGATGGGATCAGAGACACAGCTGGGTGGTGGATCTGGTGTGCCGCCAGTGGCCTGGGTTGGAGGAGCGAGCTGGGAATTCCCTCTTCTGGAGCTGAGAGCTGAGAGTGGCTGATCAGCACCTCCTTAATACATACTGTTCCCTTACACAACCATGGAGTCCCATGCTGGGTGCCTCAGCCAGAGTGGGGACCAGAGCTCCAAAGGGTGGGTGGTGAGTGGTGACAGCGGCTTTGGGCCCCCCACAGGGCACTTCAGCCAGGAATGGAGCTGTTATCTCTGAGGGGCAGGCACCTAGTGCCTCCCTGGGTGAGGGCTGCTTAAACAGGGCTGGGCGGGGACCCAGAACCCAGGATGGGGGAGCTGGAACTCTGAGGAGTGAGCATCAGCCCGCTGGATTGGGTGTCCAGTCAGGGAGAGAGCTGGCAGTGGCTGAGTGCCAGGCGGATCAGTGTAGCCAGCAAGAGAACCCAAATCTCCACAAGGCGGTATCCAAGGGCCGCCAGATGAGATGTTGTAGCTGGGGAGGGAGCTGGGATCTCCACAGGGTCAGCCCCAGGTCCGCCTATAGCAGAGAAGTAGCAGCTGAGAGGCCTCAATAGCTGAGGCACCCAGCATGGGACTCCGTGGTTGTGTAAGGGAACAGTATGTATTAAGGAGGTGCTGATCAGCCACTCTCAGCTCCAGGCCTCGGACCCGTGCAGCTGGCGGTGGGCAGGGGGGTGGGGGAAGGAAAGTAAGAGTCTTTTTGGGAACTCACTTTTGGAGAATCTCACGGTCCCGCCTATGCTGTCGCCATCTTACCGGAACTCAGCATTTTGTTTAAAAATAAGAATAGCAGCAATATATTTAAATATGTGTTATTTGCCTTTGTGTAAGTGAGATGAGTTACAGGAATGATATGAGGGATGAGAAGGACTTAGGATGGTTGTGATATGTCAATGCAGATTTGTCAATTGTATAAAATGTACCTTGGTTTTGTGGGGTGTTTATTTCTGAGGGAAACTGAAAGGGGAGGAGGTGCTAGAGGGGAGCTCTGTACTTTCCACTCAATTTTGCTGTGAACCTAAAACTCTCTTAAAATTATTTTTTTAATTATACTTTTTAACAGTGCATACAAAAAGAAGTTCAGACAAATTAGATTTTTGTTGGTTTAGGATATTTGTATAGGTACTGGTGACTTTCCATAGCGCTAAATAAGAAACATCACAATTCACTCAATAGAATAATCTTGTTCTGCAAATCTGAATATTATTAAAATGAAAGGCTTTGTAAACGTCCATGTCACATTGTACTGCCAAAAAAATAAGAGCTCAGGTATCATTTCTACGTACTTTGGAATTTCATTAGGAATGTCTATACCTGTCAAAATAAATGAACACATCTGGAGAAGACAAAATTTTGGAGTTTTAATATCAACTTCCTTGGGGCATATTTAGATGTCTAAAATCTAGAATTGAAGTAGAGCTCCTTGTCATTCATAAGTTTCTGCTATAATTTTGAGTGGCACGATTCTTTTTCTCTTTTCCCCGAAGCAAAAATAATGCTACAATGCTCAGTTTGGCTGCTCATGCTGATTGACATTGAGTAAATTGTCTCTGAATAAGATGAAAATGTAAATCTTTTTTTGAAGAAAATAGCAGTATAAAAGCTTCTGTGTTTCCCTTTTTCTTTTAAATTGCAGCTTGCAGAAACACCACCCTAAATCACATTTTCTTTCCTGCCTGTCACAAAAGAATCCATTAGCTTGCTCCCCACGTCACAATCTTAATCCAGCGAAGTCTGACTATATGAATTGACCACTGAACAGGAAGCCTACAGCTTTTTATAAACTCAGCCAAGACTCTTATCTTTATGTCAGACATACTAGCAAAATATTCAGTCTATGGTGGAATCATAGCTTTGCCAATTTTTTCAACTTTGTATTATGTTCAACAAATAGTATAATGAGCCACCATGTATCAATCAGCAAGCATCAGCAATTATCAATTCATGGCCAATCTCATTTCATCTATACTTCTGCCCCTTCCCATGTTTTTTATAGCAAATCCCAGATATCACACTGTTTAATCTATAAATATTTAGGTTTTATTTACAAAAAATAAAGACTCCTTTTTAAAAAACATGATAGTGCAATTGTCACACCTAAAAGTAATGAACTATAATTGCTTCACATTATAAATCTTCAATTAATACTCAAATTTCTAAATGACTCATAAATATTATATAATGTACTTTATAGTTTGTTTGAATTGAGATTCAGATAAGATCTATGTGTTGCAACTGGTTGATAGGTCTATTAAAATCTGTTTTAGTCTCTGGGTTTCCCACTCCTCCACTTCTATTTGTTGATCCAAATAGGTTTTGTCCTACAAATTTTCCTATAACCTGGGCCTTGTTGATTGTAATCTTCCCATCATGTTGTTTAATGTGCTACTCTACCCTCTTTATTTTCCATAAAGTTGACATGCTTATTTTTTTAAAGTTACAATCAGAAGTTTGATCAGATTTAGATTTTATTTTATTTTTTAGTAGCTTTTGATTATCAATGCCTTGATCCACTGATTCATTAGGGGTTTCTTCATTTATAGCTGGGACATTTCTATAAAGAGGTAATTCCTTTTCATCAATTTTCTAGATACCCTGTGGTACAGTTTTATAGGAAAGGCAGAATAAATGCATAATTGTTTTCCTTTACTAGTTTTCAAAATGATTATTTCTTCATTAACATCCTCCAACAGTGACCAATTCAAGGATTTTTTTTTTAGCATTACTACTCTGAAGTAAGGGTTTAAAACACATTTGATGTGTTTTAATTCATTGCACTTATCTTTTTGATGGGACTCTCTTCAAGAACTATCTCCTTAGTCCTTTTGATGTAGCCTTTGATAGTGTCCTTGCTATTTGGTATGACAAGGTATAAATTTCTGAATTAGACCTAGAAACATCCATTGCATCAAGGAACCCTGGTTCTTTTCTATTGAAAATGCTATTAATTCAACGTCACAGTCAGGGCATACTGGTGCTCATTGTTAGTAAGTTTGTTATTGTTTCAAACCATTTTCGTGGACAGATCCAGGCAATGTGTATGTGTGTGCATATGTAAGATGGAACACTTTTGAGTTCAAGTTCATACTTTCAATTTGAATTCAGGACTATAAGGTGTTTACCTAACCTGTCTTTTATTGGTATTTCCTTTCTTTCATGCCAAAATTTTCCATTCTTGAAACACCTGAAAATTCTGTTATTTTTATTAAAAACCAACAACAACAAAGGGACTCTATGAACCCTGGTATTTTCAGAAAAGTAAAATATTCAGGAGAAACAGGAAAAATGGTTTTGATCCATACCAACCATGGCCACTGACTAAAGGGAAAGATGATAAATTCGCTTCTTATTCAAGGAGGTGCTAATACATAGAAACTAAAATGTGCTTTGTACTTAGATTAACGATTCAGTCAGTATCAAGTGGAGGCTGCTCCATGGTGAAAGAAAATAGGTGAGTCTGTACTTATTAAGATATTCAAAAACAGTTATATTAGAGCCTCCTAGGTGTCTGTATTGAGAAAAAACAAAAAACAAAACTCTTGAGATCACTCTTTTGTAGCCATTCAAACTCAGGCCCTGTGAAAAAAAGCTTTGTTTTTAGACTCAGCTACCCCTGGCGTGTTTCACTCATATGGAATAACTCAAGGACATGTTTCTCCCAATTGTTCCAAGCCAATGGGAATCTTTTGCCAGTGGTAAGAAAGTGGCATCCCAGTAGAACACAGCATATTTGTTTTCTCGGTACACATAGTGAGGAGTAGTAAGCTTGTTCGGTTCGCAAGCACCACTAGATAGGCCGATCCATTTAAAGGCTCATCAGAGTTCTGAAATAGACCACCATATAAATGAAGATACGCCATCTTGTTTCTGAGCACCCTTAGGGCATTTTCATATCTTTTTATAATCGGGTGAGTGACTGCCATACAAGGTAAAAATGTGATAGTAGATCTTTAAGGAAGTGCTATGACCACCCATGGGAGAGAAACATGACCAGGGGAATGAGAAAGCTCCAGGGAAGAGGAGCATGATTTTAGGGGAATTCATTCATTCATTCACTCAACTACTCACTGAATGCCTGCCTACTCTGTATATTGATACTGTCTCACAGTAGATTCAGATAAATCTGGCTTCAAATCCTAGATCAAATCCACATTAGCCGTGTGGGTTTTGGCAAATGACTAAACCTCTGTGCCTCAATTTTTCCATCTGCAAAATGCAGACACTAATACCTGCCTTAAAGAGTTTTTGAAGTTAAATAAGGAAAGGACCATATAAAATGTCTGGCACAATGCCTGGCATATATACAGCACTCCATGAAAACTCACCTTGCCTGCCTGAAGAGCTTCACTTTTCTCTGTGGAGGAGGAAAGGAGAGAGACAGAAGGTGGAGAGTGCAGAGGACTTGAGAGGTAAGGATGTAAAGGTTGTTGTAGGGAACAGGAAAACCATTAGGCAGACTCAAGTGAAATAATTGTCTAGAGACTCTAGAGGTCCTAGTATAGTCCTTCCTGTCCTGAAGCCACAAATAGGTTTGGTTGGGTGGTTCATTTCCAGGTATTTGACCTTCTGGTGGAACGTGGAGGCTTTCCCACCTCAGTTCATTTTATATGGCTAGATATCTTTGTTAGATGGTAGAAACTAGAGTGGTAGATTGGAATTTCTTTTTTTTTTTTTTTGAGTTGGAGTCTCACTCTGACACCCAGTGGCCGCTCCCGGCCATCACAGCCTCGACCTGCTGGGCTCCGGCGATCCTTCCGCCTCAGCCTTCCAAGGAGCTGGAACTACAGGCGCGCGCTACCACTCCTGGCTAATTTTTGATTTATTGTAGAGATGAGGTCTCGCCTGCCCAGGCGGGTCTCGAACCCGCGGGCTCAGGCAGTTTACTCACCTCGGCCTCCCAAAGCGCAGGATTACAGGCTGAGCAACTGAGCCTGGCCGCAACATAACTACTTTGACATATAGTTAGTATTCTGTAATTGGTGATATGATTGTGACTTGAGCCCAGTAAGAATGTCAGCTGCATCCTGTATTTCAATCCATACAGATAATCAAGGAGTTAATATGAATTGCATATTATTTTGGCTATTCTACATATCCCATTAATCTCAGTAGCAATTTCCAGTCTTTGTGATCCATAGTGTATTTGCAAATACAAAACCCATTAAAAAAAAAAACAAAACTATTTGACAGAAACGCAGTACCGGGCATGCATTTAAGAAGACCTCTGCAATCTCATCCATTTAGTTGAGTGTTTCACGTATTATTTATCTTTTTACCTTTTAAGAAAGCACATTCTGCTGCTAAACATACCCACAAGATTAAATTGCCAGAACAGAGACAGTTTAGGATATCTGCAAAACTCAATTCGGGTTTCTGTTCAAATTTAATTTCTTTCATCTCCAAGTAGCCTAGATGGCAAAGGTATTAAATGACAATTAATTGATAACAGAATAACCCACTTCCGACTTTGTTCTTGTGTCTGGGTCATTTTTCCCAGTTTTAAGAGGATGAGATAAAGTGGGCAGCCAGCAGCGTAGCCCCAGATGGGACAGCATCTTGAATCCTGGCATTCACTGAATACTCGTGCGGAATCCAGAAATATCTCATGGTCAGGATGAAAGGTCTAAATTTAATACCAAAAACAGAAATTGGCTTGGCTTCCCTGTACTCTGCACAGGAAAGTTCTTGTTTGGAAGTTCTGAAATGAAAAGGGGCCGGAGACATTGTGTCATGGCATCCGCAGATTTCCGTGGGGATCTGGAGGGCCTGCCGCTATCCAGAGGCCTCATTTGGCCCACAATGGAAGCCTGCACTGAAGACAGATAATTTGTTGGAGGGAAATCAGGAAGAAGATTCTCACTGATATAGATATTCCTCACAATAAGTGCGGGCTCATTTCTTCCTCTTCTGGTTTTTCTTATGCAGCTTTTAAGAATTAACAGCCTTGGATTGCCTGAACCCATGGGTTCAAGACCCGCCTGGGCAACTTGGGGAGACCTCATCTCTACAATAAATAAAAAAATCAGCTGGGCATGGTAGCGCGTGCCTGTAATTCCGGCTACTCGGAAGGCTGAGGTGGAAGGATTGCTGGAGCCCAGTGGGTCAAGGCTGCAGTGGCCGGGAGCGGCCACTGCACTCCAGTCTGGGTGACGGAGTGAGACTCCAACTCAAAAAAAAAAAAAAAAAGAATTAACAGCCTTCCCTGATCACCTGTCTGGCACATCTGTTTTTCTTGTTTGCATAGCATTCTACCTCTGGTAACAGAATCCAGCCTTTCCTTTTAGGGAGCCATCCTCATTCAGTCTATTACTATGGGTATCAGAGCACAGCAGCTGATTTAAAAATGATCCCTCACATTTCAGATCAAGGAGCACTGGCCCTGGGAATCTACTGAAACTACTGGAGAAAAGATTCTTTTACAGAGATTGCTAAGCTGGCAGAATGTAAGTCTATTTATACTAGCTTACGGTAGGGAGGAGAGACAGAAATGAATAGAGAAAAAATACCAGCTGAACTCCTATATCAAGCCATGCCTAAAGGTAGTAATATCCTTGGACTTCTGTGGAGGCCAATGCAACTTCATCCTGGGTGCTAATCCACCATATTGACTTCTGATCAACTCCAGTTCCAAAAAGGTCTCTAATATTTCTGGTTTATCTATTGTTCCTTGTACAAGTATTTACTGTAAATACTGCTCTTGGGTCAAAACAACTTTGATGTTATGTACTTACCATAAATCCTGAGCTTAAGCAATTGACCTTCACAAACTTTCTGAAACATGAATGCCCTTTCCCTGTGGTATATAAGCCCTGGGTTTAGGGGATGATGGCGTGGGGGGTCCACCATCTTTACCTGTCATCTCCCAAGATGCAGACGTGGCTTCCATTCTTAAGTCCCTAGCAAATATCTCTTTCTAAGAAACTGGATTTGTCAGCCTCTTTCTCCAGCTTCTCAGCTTCCTCAGACTTTGGGGATGGGTTTGCATAGGCCTGCCCACTTTGGAACAACTTCACAACAACATGAAGTAATAACTCCTCCCTTTATTTTTTTAACTTACACTAAACTGAGTCTTGAAAAACACACTTTACCAGGAGTAATTTTTTTCCCTCTGAATAACCAGAGCAGAGGTTCACAACTGTGGATAGTCCATGCAGTATCTACACAATTAAATAAGGAGGTTGGGAGGGGCAATTTCTACTCTTTCTCACCTCCTTCACCTCTCTCTTCCACTGGAAGATGGTGAACATTTGAAGCCCATTCCATATAAACAGCATCTTTTTATCAGAGGCCTTCAGGTAAGAAACAGATTGGGAATTTTAGTGCTTTGATAGCCAGGGATGAGTAAGTTTCTTTCTTTCTTTTTTTTTTTTTTTGAGTAGGAGTCTCATTCTGTCACCCAGGCTGGAGAGCAGTGGCATGCTCATGGCCACCACAGCCTTGACTGCTGAGCTTTGGCAATCCTTCCACCTCAGCCTTTCAAGTAGCTTGAACCACAGGTGTGTGCCATCACACCCGGATAATTTTTTTTTTATTGTAGAGATGGGGGTCTCGCCAAGTTGCCCAGGCTGGTCTCGAACCTATGGGCTCAAGCAATCCTCTCACCTCAGCCTCCCAAAATGCTGGGATTATATAATAGTCAAAAAGTAGAAATAACCTAAATGCCCATCAACAGATAAATGGATAGATGTGGCTTATCTATACAATGGAATTATTTGGCTATAAAAAGGAATGAAGTACTGATGCATGCTACAACATGGTTGAACCTTAAAAACATTACATCGGCCAGGTGCGGTGACTTACGCCTGTAATCCCAGCACTTTGGGAGGCAGAGGCAAGAGGATTGCCTGAACCCATGGGTTTGAGACCAGCCTGGGCAACGTGGTGAGACCTTGTCTCTATAATAAATAAAAAAATTAGTCGTGTGTGGTGGTGCATACCTTTAGTTCCAGCTGCTTGGAAGACTGAGGCAGAAGGATTGCCTAAGCCCAGCAGACAGAGGCTGCGGAGACCGTGAGTGTACCACGGCACTCTAGCCTGGGCAACAGAGTGAGACTCTAAAAACAACAACAACAACAACAAAAAAATTACATTAAGTGGAAGAAGCCGGACACAAAAGACCACATATTGCATGATTTCATGTATATGAAATGTCCAGAAAAGGCCAATCCATGCAGATGGAAAGCAGATTTGTGGTTGCCTAGGGCTGAGGGTGTGGAGTGCTTTTCATTGCAATCTGGAGGGTGATGGCTGAAGGGTACAGGGTTTTCTTTGGGGTAATAAAAATGTGCCAGGTCAGGCTCGGTGGCTCAGCCTGTAATCCCAGCACTTTGGGAGGCCGAGGGGAGTGGATTGCCTGAGCTCACGGGTTTGAGACCAGCCCGGGCAACGTGGCAAGACCTCGTCTCTACAACAAATCAAAAATTAGCCGGGCATGCTAGTATGCACCTGTAGTTCTGGCTACTTGGAAGGCTGAGGCGATAGGATCACCGAAGCCTAGCAATTCGACATTGGGGTGACTGTGAGTGTGTTACTGCACTCCAGTCTGGGTGACAGAGTGAGCCTCCAACTCAAAAAAAAAATGTTCTGGAATTAGAGAGCTTTGTGAATATGCTAAAAACCATTGAGTTATACACTTTAAATGAGTGAATTGTATGTATGTGAGTTTTATCTTCATGAAGCTGTTTTTAAAAAGAGAGAGAAGGAGTGGGAGGCTTTCAGAAAGGCTGTCACATATGGCTGGAGCTTCCCTCTCTTTATTAAAAATGTCAAATATAGTTCAGCCAAAAGGCACCATTGGGGGCTTACACAGAAGATTCAACATAGCATCTAAGGAAAAAAAAGTCTTCACAGAGTGGTTCAATTGAGATTCATCAGCAAGCCTCTGCTTTTGTGAAATTGTTGCTGAGAATTCCCTCTTAGGCTCTTCAAAGAATCCACCCAAGGTTTTGTCTTAAATGAATCGGAGTTGTAGCAAATCTTCCTTTGGCCTATGTTCATGTACTATAGGTAGGCAGGAACCCAATATGTCAGGTCTCTCTTTTTAGCTGCAAGTTGGAATGTGCACTTCTCAGTATCCAGATCCCGGGAAGCATGCTGACTGGCCTCTAATTCTTCCCCGTGCTCCAAATCAACCATATGAAGCCTAAAATTCATTCACATTTGAGTGCAAAGAGTGGATTCCATTGCTTGCTTGAATTTACACAGGATTGCATTCTCAAAACTGAAAAGTATTGTGTTAATTAATTAATTAATTAATTAATTAATTTTGCGTCAGAGTCTCACTCTGTCACCCAGGCTGGAGTGCAGTGGCATGCTCATGAGCCACCACAGCCTCGATCTGTTGGGCTCAGGCGATCCTTCTGCCTCAGCCTCCCGAGTAGCTGGAACCACAGACACACCATGCCTGGCTAATTTTTGATTTATTATAGAGACAAGTTGTTGCCAAGTTACCCAGGCTGGTCTCGAACCCCTGGGCTCAGGTAATCAATCCTCTTGCCTCCACCTCCCAAAGTGCTGAGAGCATAGGCGTGAACCACTGCACCCAGCCCAATATAGTGTTTATATAACAGCAGTCACCAGCAGAGGAGGAACTAAAACTACTATAAGCCATTCTTATCTACTATTTCTATAACCTATATTTGTAAACCCTATAGAAGGAGCAAATCTAACCATCTCATTTTAAAAAAGAGAAAAAAAACCTAAATATTTAGAGTGTTTCTCAATGTTTGGCACTATTGTTTTGCCTGTATCAACTCACTTTATCCTTACATCAGCCACATTTTACATGAAGTTTATTTTTATTTTTATTATTCACATTTTATTACATTTAGTTTCTCTCCAAGAGCCCTGTTGGGTACTTTTGTTTGATAGTTCCTCAACACTTGCTGGGCGCGATGGCTCATGCCTGAAATTCCAGCACTTTGGGAGGCAGAGGCAAGAGAATTGCCTGAGTCCAGGGGTTCAAAACCAGCCTGGGCAACTTGGCAAGATCTCATCTGTATAATAAACCAAAAATTAGCATGCCTGTAGTTCCAGCTACTTGGAAGGATGAGGCAGAAGGATCACCTGAGCCCAGCAGGTCGAGGCTGTGGTGGCCATTAGCATGCTACTACTACTGCACTCTAGCCTGGATGACAGTGAGTCTCCAACTCAAAAAAATAAAAATATTCTCACTCATATAGTAGACCTTGATCACCCAACGTATTACCACAAGAAAATGACTGACAGTGGTGGGAAACGATGGAGGG